>JAGVSQ010000152.1:28605-50739 GCA_022683975.1 Rhyacophila evoluta
ATCTTATATATATACATATACATATATATCATGTTGATTGTCAAATCTTAGCGCTTATTAAATTTTTATAAGTAATACAATGTTAAACAAAACAATGTTTATAGCACCATGCCATTATTACAGCTATTCTATTAATGAATATCTAAATATAATATAAACTCATATTTTAACAGCAACCTTCCTTCACAACAGCTTAATAGTACATGTTTTAACTAGGACCATTCAATTTTTACAAAGAAGTTATACTTGACTTTGATTCTAAAACGGAAATTGTTTATATTGAATATTTATGAATTAAACAAAAATGTGATTAATTAAAACTTTCATCCGAAGTTTATCGAGAAGACTAGAAATGATTTTGCAGCCGAGCAGCTTAAGTGCTTATCTTGAATACTAATTAAAGCATCGTACTATTAGTGTTTATGACCTAAGCCACTTTCTTTCTACGACATCTTCAAAGATTTCCTACTCCAGACATCGCAATACACGCTGGTCATTCACCTTCCTTCAGCAGTAGAAGCAAAAGAAGATTCTTATATAAATCACTTGCAGCTCGGTCGGTGATGAGTGATTTGCGGAGAAGCTGCGTCCAAAGAAAACCGTTTCCATGCGATGTACTCTTTATCGTCAACAGCTAGTTTTTGCGATACAGGGATAGTAAAATTGTTACAAAAAAAATAAAATAAAATATATTTAAACTTTAAAAAGATTGTTATAATAATATTTATTAGTGGTTATTTTTTTGCCATTATCTTTTTTTTAAATTTATGTACTCAATTTATATTATTTTACCTTTTTTTGATTTAATAGTTAATAAATATAAAAATAATCATAATTTATAGTTATCGTATATATCGCATTATAGCACGTTTTACTGAAACTGTTTTTCATGATTTAATGAGATGGTAACTGAAATAACTGTCCATACTTAAATGAAAAAAAATAATCTACACACTCACTTTTGATAAAAATTGTCTGAAAACTCTTAATGAAAATAATAAATGAAACTGAAATATCACATAACTATGCTAGAATATTTCCTAATTGTGAATAGTATTGAATTTCCATCACTATTTTTCATAAATAAAATATGGCAAAAAAATGTAACGATTAAGAAATAGTTCATTTTTAATAAAGTCACCTGGAAAATTATTAGTGGGTGAAACTTTTAAAATGTTTATATCTAATACACAATTTAAAGCAGTATTCACGAAAGAGTTTTATATAGTTATGATTCATATACAGGTTGTTGTAGTGACGTCAACACTATGACGATTATATTTCATTTTTCAAGTTCCCTATCCGATTTCGATCAGTAGGTCAGACATCCGTTTACTTTATCGTTCATTATCATAAGATCATTTTAGAGTAAACTTACAAACAATATAAATACTTTTCTTATTTACAAGGACTAATTTTCACTTTGACATGTTAAAATTAGATCATTTGTGCTTTCTTTTGATATTGTTACACTGATATTTATAAAAGATAAAACGTCTGAACTTTATCAACATCTCTATAAGTTTTATAGATTTTTGTTTTTCTAAATTACGTTTTGACTTTTCATCTTTTCGAAATTTTATTATAAACGAGTCAAAAATAAACACCAATCTGAGAATTGTATTATATCTACACAGCAATCCTGGTACGAAAAGCGTTTTTTATACATTATTATATGATAAGCTTAGAGACTTGTCATTCGATATAAATGCAAATGGAAGTATACAAAAATTTTCTATGTGTATATATTTATTTTGATACAGTTGATTTTTATTCTTAAGTTGAGTAAGATAAATGAAACTATACAACAAAACAATATGCTTTTGGATTAATATGGTGATGTAACGAGTGATTAAATAGAGGTCACCGTGTAAAAAAATATTCATACAAGCATAATATTTTTATAATTTTTTTTTTTTTTATTTTTTCAATTTTCGTTCATTTTAAAAGTTAGATAAAACTGTAAAAGCGAATTAAAAAATATTTCACAACCATTTATTTAAAAAAAAAAAAATGATATTAACCGTATTACGATAAGTAAAAAAAATCATTGTTAAGTGTTGACTATTCATTGACAAATCACGGTCGATTACCTCTGATAGTATATAGCAGTTACACTACTTATTATACCAAGAAGTTACTAGTATGAAGTAAGTGAGCACATATCAAGTAGCCGAGTTGTTAACAGTTGAATGGTGGCTACATTCATAGCAGAGTCACTTTTAATCTGAACCGGTAAACAACTTGCCTCTCCTTCTGTTCATATGGCAATAACCACATCTTAGTAAGTATTATCCACTCTAAACTCCTTACTTAACCAATCTTATTCACTAAATTAGTAACGTGAAAAAAAAATCCAAGTATTTTATAATTTGTAAATGTATTTAAAAATCTTAAATCATGATAAAAATACGAGTATAATTAATTATTCATCTAATATAAACTAGCACTGAAATCTGTATATCTACAGATATCTATAATATGATACATATCTATGTTATTTCTTTCAGAGTTCAATAAATAAAAATAAGTCTTGTATTTTTTGAACAGCTTCTATCAAAAGAAACTTTTTTTTTACATAAATTCTAAAAAGTTGTTTTTAAATAAATTTGTAGCCAACGATTTGGAATAAAATTCATTTTTAATGTAGTCTTTTTTAGAACACAGCACACATTCTATGCATATGGGAATCAACTTTGAATGCACGTTGGTAAACGTGGGCACTATACAATTTGTTTAAAGGATATTTTCTAGTAAATTTGTAAATCGTTGATACAATATTACTTTTTATAAAAAATATGCTGTATATCCGTTATGCATTTTATCAATTTTCAAATTTTTTTTCACTTCATCGAAATGGTTTCCACTTTTATTTTTTAAATAAAAAAGTGTAGCATTTTTAAAAGCTAGTCTATTAAGAATTCGATACTGTTAAATGAAATTTCACGCACATATGTGTATACATGTAATTAATATTACCGGTTTGAAAATCTATTAGTGGCAATATCAACTTAACTTACACAAAATTACATAGCTATGCATATTTACAGTTTTCTATTTAGCGGAAAATTTTGTAACGCATTTGGCACGTGCGTTAAATAAAAATGAAGATAGATGCAACTATTTTTAATTTCGATAACTTATTCATAAGAACGGTAAAATATATCATAACACATAAAAAAAGTTTTATTTAAAAACATTTTACATAACTATTTTAGATATCAAAAGCAATTGATTCGTTTTTTGATTGACATATTTCGAACAACATACTTTTACAGTATTCTTTATACAAATTAAATTAATGAAAAACTATTGGAATGTTTTTTGGTAAACTATGTTTGTATAGTTTTTAATTTAGATGGCATAGTATTGTAAAAATACGTAAAATTGTATTCAATTTATACGCCACTATGGCGAGATAAATGCCACACATCGTACTTAAAATTTTTCTTGAAATTATAGGTTACATACATCGTGATTTTATAAAAATGCTGATTTTTAAATATTAGGGTCAAGCAAGCGTGAATCGTTTAAAAACAGCGAAAGTCGACTTATTTTGATGTAAAACATGCGTAACGAATAAAAATATAATTAATTTAAAAGATGTTTTCTTAGTAGGTATTAAGAAAGAAGCATGAGACATTTTTTTCAAATGCAAATAGATTCACATTAAAAACACTTTTCTTTTCAGACTCTTTTAATGAGAAATGAATGCACAATTCATGTGATTATTGATAGTACACACTATCTGAGATAGTGACGTCTTTAATCTTTAAAACATATTTAATTATGATAATGCATAAATAAATAATTTGACACTCTATTTTATATTTAAATAAAATGTATTCATTATTAATGTGCGTATTGCTTTCATCTTAAATGGAAATTTTAATTTATATTTTGAAAATCGAATTGAAAAAATTAATTTCTGAAAATCTATTTTTAATTTTAGAATGACAACGCCATACTATCAAAACGCAAATAGGCGTGTACGGTCCATAATAGTTTTCCCTACTGACCACATCTTTTTCCACCATCGATCGTTAAGGTGTTAATATTTAATATTTAATATTATCATATCACTGGTTATGACAAATTCGTGAGAAGAAATATAAATTGATGAAATCAGTAACAAGAAAAGGGTTTATACACGGAAGGCATTATTTTTGTATGCGACGTTTAACATAACCTAGATGACTTTCAAAAGTTAGGATTCGTGCTTACAAATGATTTATTGCCATGGCAAAGAAGAAAAATTGAATGTACTCTGTAAAAGCAATAATTGTTCAACTTTCGTTCAATTGTTATTGCTATATAAAAAACTTTCTTCTTGCCCTTGGCGATGTATTACCCGATTTGAGTTATTAATGGCGATTTTTATAATACGCGTGCTTTATGGTGGGTAATAATTATTCATTCTTAAAACTGGATTTTTAATAAAAAAAATACATTTTCAAATACTTGGGAAGTATCTGATGAAAGATTTTAAGCGATAAAATTAAATGGCGAAGGTTTTACTGTACTTGATATAAATATTCTCCTCGAAAAAACACATCCAGTTATAAATATTAAATTTTTTAATATTAAATTTAAATAATACAATTTACAAAGTAATTAACCGACACATCCGATGAGGAAGAGGTGTTATGTTACCGTCAATCTTATAGCACCTTCGAGATTCTTGAAAATGAAAAACTTTTTAAGAATTATGTATGTATGTAACGACTATTTAAACATTTTACTTTGCACTAATGTGGCATCAGTTTACTCAAAACATAGCAATATTATAAGAAACGTATCCCAAAATTTCTGATATTAATTTCCATTGTACGGTGTAGTTATATTTAATAAAAATACTCTATATGTCATACCACATTTTTCCCAAGCTTTAAATTAATGTTTATACTACGTATTATATTTCAATTCTAATGAGTTGACTTCATTACATAATATGGAAGGATTATAGAATATTATATATATTACATAAAACGTTTCCAGATATTTTAAAAGTTTTTAAAGTGATGATTTTTATATAAAGTGAACAATCGAGGTATTCTTGCAATACAATGATAGTAAGAATGAAAGATAATAAAATACAAAGAAAGCAATTATAGGTAATGGAGGTATTATAGGTTCTAGACAATTTACATAAATTATATAAGTTATATTATGTAAAAGTAAGTATATATTACTTTTTTCTTCGGTCAAAAATGGTAACGGAAACAACAATTTATAAAATTTGGCTATCCATAATAGATACTGTTATCAGGCTACTACGGATTGTCAAAATTCCACAAAGCAAATTTACGATTACATCATGGCTGTCTCTGTTGCCGCCTTTCCGAACGACAGCAGCAAAACATGATTCTTCGTGAGATTTAATTCATTATCTTCAACATTAAAATCTGTTCAAATTCATAAATCCAGCTTCCTAGTTACTAACTATAAAATATTTGCAAAACAAAATTCGCTTCAATTTTTTAAATCGATTAATTATAATACAGTTATCAGTAATTTTATGTATATACTTTTCATCATTTGATTTGTATTCGTAGATAAAGATGTACATACAATAATAGAATTGCAAATGATAAAGTGAAATTATTGATCGATTATCTTTTATATTCAGTGAAATAAAAAAATGACGCCCATTCTATTCAAAATCAAGTTTAAATGTTGATTGATCATCGAGATTAGTGTTAAAGCTATGCTGTTCTGCGCAGTCGGGTGCCAAGTTCGCGCATTAATAAATTCGTGACTGGAAAGCGGCCCCAGATTACGCTGATCGGCTTATCCGTATGAAAAAAAGTACTGTGAACTGTTTGACTCTGTAGCTTGGGAGCGTGCAGAGAAAAAATCTTATCATATAATCATGTGTTTATAAAACTGCAATTTAGTTTAATATGTTCGCTTTCAGTTCCTCTAATAGATATTTGATTTCTTTCGAAAATGGGTCAAGTATCTTCATGTATTGTGAAATTACTTTAGATACACTTACAGGATAATGACCTTTCAGAAATGAAAATAAGCATTCTTCTATTACTGTTTGATGTACATATGTTTTTTTTATTTTTTAGCAGCTTCCTATTATTATTTTTCTTCGATGCAAAAAAGGATAATACACTTTATTGAAAAATGTAAAAGATAAAAGACTTTTTAATGTTTTACCCATAAAAAGAACTTGATTTTCGATAATGTTCTTATAAAGAAGTATAAATTTTGGAATATTATAACTTATTATAATTCCAAATATTGGGCTTAGCTATTGAAAAATAGAATCAAACATGTTACAACTTTATTGAAAAAAAAAGCAAAAAACTTAATCTTTTCTTAGTTCTTAGTTTGGAAATACGGATTCCAAAACATTTTTGAAACAGTTTACTGTAATAAATAATTCATAGTGATAAATAAAATTACTTTGTAATAGTCTGAACGATTCATATCGGTTGAACACTCGGACAAAGACAGTCTACTTTTATAATAATCACTCACAAAATAATAAAATTCACACGCAGCTGTCATACGTAGTATTTTGTGAATTATTTATATTAACAGATCTCCAAATACAATGGAAATCACAATTCCAAACATGCGATTTGCACTATTCTTAAATTTTCGACTATCAAAAATTTCGCTTACATTGTTTTGGGGCGATGTTATCTTACCTGAATTCATCGTCAAAATAAGGTATCATTAATGTTGACAGATTAGAAATTTTTAAGCTTCATTTGCTTACAAAATGCGGAAATTAAGATATAAGGCATTAAATATATTACTCTGTAACAGGAGTCAGCGTGGCAATATTTTAGTGCACTCTGGTCAAGTTAAATATTAAAAAGATTATTAAATCCCAAAAAATCAAATAACCAAGCTATTATTTAACACAGTACATTTTTATTAATAACGAAGACGTACACTATCTTATGATAATGTGCGATAAAAAATCTTCATAATTAGAGTTTTTCTTGAAAATTTGAAATTTTAAAAATTAAACGTAACTCATAAACTATTATTTCAATAATTGATAAAAAAATAAATGCCTTTTCACATATATCTGGTATTAATAAAGTAGTAGAAGATTTTCACATTGAATCATTGTATTTATGAATTATTAGCGACACATGAAAACATAACCACGCTCAATGTTTTAAAATCGTATCAATCGATACTATATATTAATTAAACACATGTGATATTGAATATTTCCTGACAAAGTTATTACTGACTCCTTATTTTAAAGATTGTTAAATATTTTACTTTCAAAGCGACTGAATTATTCACGATTTTTACCATTATTTATTGTTTGATATTTTACTTATTTCTTCTCATTCTTTAACATCGAAAAAAATGATTTAATAGAATATAATGAATTTTAAACTAAAAACATCTATTCTTAGGCTTATATATGGCATATTATTGGCGGCCTGGGTTTGGCTTGTTGGAAGATTTCCGTGATGAATATGACTACAGCTATTCAGCTTTAGGCCATTGATCCTTCACGTATTAAGTGAAGGTGATGTGCATTATTTTAAGACTCGATAGATATCTACAAGTATTATTTACATGTAGGAAGGTCAAATTCCTCGGTGAAGCACGTATTAATATATGGCCTGTAGATAGTTAAATACGACAATCGACATATAACACTTTCAAATATAACTTACAATCAACTCTAAAATATTTCGCCAATAGTTTTTAAAGCTAAACAATGCACAGATTTATAGTGAGTGACCTAAATTGAGCGCCAATTCTCGTAAATTTTACTGCTAACGGCTTATACTTTCCCGTGCTTAGGTTCATTTAATAATCTCTCCGGTGTTTATCATCGTCTTCGAAGTAATTTGCATCCAAATGACAAGAAATTATTAACATCACAAAACTTAATTGCCTTGTTTCATGAATCACTCCTTAAACATTTCAATGTATTATCATAATGTAATCATTTTAAAAAGGCGTGGCAATTAATATCAATATCTATTATAATATAATTTGATATGAGTCACACATTTTTTTTTTAATTTTGTATCACGATAAAATTTTATTATTGTACACATTGTGTTTAATCAAAAATTCAAATCTATTGATGTAAATTATTTAAATGTGATATTATACATAATAATTTTAAGAAATTACAATGTGTGAGTTTTTTATATTTAACAGTTCATTAAAATCTTAGTATACATATCTTACATAACAAGTTTGACATTTGGTTCTCATATTGCTTCCTGAAATATGCACGTGCATGAATTAATCGTACTTTATAAATTGAGTTAATATTTGTTTGAGACAGTTCCATTTGACCAAAATTTGTAGAGTTTAATCTGACTACATCGCTACTAAGACTATGAATAGAAAAAAAATAACAAAAAATGAAAAAAAAAAATTAAATGCATGGATATGAAAATACAAAAAATTTCCACTATATGAAAAAAAATGTGCGATGTATATTAAATAAAAGAAAATTAATGAACATATTAAAACTCACCATGCATACAAATAGAATGAAGTGAGTGGTTATATCGTGAAAATCATTTTCTTACCTGAAACAAACAAAAAATATGATATAAAATATACGAATAAATAAATATCGCAGTAAAAACGATTTATAACGATAGTAATTGTTACAGTTGTTAAAGTTTTCTTTAGTTTACTGATTATTTTGAATTATAATTCAATAAAATTTGAAATATTAAACAGTATACATAAGACAGAACGAATCAAATACCAACTTGATCCATCATTCACCGCATATCCCTGTATGGTCGTTTTTCTCTTCTATAAAATATGTGTACATTTATTTTCAACATATTTTTGAATTCGGTAGAACTATTAGTAGAACAAAAATGATGGCAACTATATCTCAAATCTATCTATTTTTAAGGATAGAAACATTCCTTAATTTTCACGAATCACATATTAATCCATTTTTTTTTTTTGAGAAAAATAAAATTTCACCCGTAAGATGATAATGCATTATATCAAATTCATTTTGTTGATATAAAATACATGGCACTATTTATTTTATTTTCAATGATATAACATTAAAAAATATGTATATGAAATCTTTCTTTCTCATAACTTCATCGTTTTCAAAATATTGTTTTTCTCGTTTCACAAACTATACATATATTTGTATCCTGTATTGGTATTCAAGATTCAAAAGTTTAATAACATTTGTAATACTTCAGTGAATACGTTACAATATAACAAATGATGGTCAATTTAATCCGTCGGTAAAAAAAATAATCGGAAATCATTTGAACTTTGGCAAATAGGAAATCATTTATTGCCATCTTTTGTATTTTTCAATTCTCCATTGTATATTTTTTATAATAACTAATTGATAAATGAAAATACATTGATACTTCATTTATAGCGTGACACAATAAGTATGTATAAGTATGTAAAATTAAAAATATTATATAAAATATTAGTATGTTTAATAAACCATATAGGGAGTTAAGTAGCTTAGCTTGGTTGAATGAAAATAGCCTCTCCACCAGAATAGTAAAATTAAGCTAGAAAAATATTTAATTATTATTATGGTTCATTACAACAAATAAAAGCTGAAAAGGTTGGGTCATAGAAATAAATAGAAAAACCATGCAAACTAAATTTTTAGACCAATCTTATATTTTATTGATTTCGTTACCCATGGTGACTAATTTTGTGGTAATTTTAAATATTACAGCCGGATCAAACATACCGTTAATATTGTCTGCGTATTGTTTTATAAAATGAATAAAAATCTTTTATATTTTCATAACGTAATAAATACATTTGTGAGAGGCCAAGCGTTGATTAAGCTGTCATGATGTGCAAAGCTTTCCTAATACAATACATTATTAAATTCAGTAACCTAGATTTTACATATTTTCCTGCCACAAAAATTTCATCGCATCTCAGAAGATCATGTAATCATAATTGGTCAAGCTGAATTTAATGTTAATTCTCTATTGGTTTTACATAACGGATCTCTTTGCGCCTATCGCGTTGAAATGCAAAATCGATTCGTCATATTCGCTTCAAGGAAACCGAATACCTGTAGCTGTGAATTTGCTAAATTTGCGTGGAACGTGGGAGGTTTTTTACAAAGCGTTAAGCCTTCAATTTTTTTTATTTAGCAGAAAGTACTCATAAAAAGTAAATCAATATTTAAAACTGATTATATATCCATTTATGGATTACCGGTTTCGCAATTTCTTCTTCCTGCATTTAGTAACCAAAAAACACCCAAGACACTCAATATACTGGTCCGCTGTAGATATACAAAAATAACTAAAAATTATCGATATTTTTGAAATATAAATTTATTTGTTTCAATTGTGCTTAAATGAGTGACATACGTGTGCCTTGATAAAATAGTAAGAACAAAAAAAATGTTTTACAACGACACTTAATTCATAAGAAATTATGATCGTATAATATGAGAGATAAAAATGATGATTAAATTAGTTGAAAATTAAAATACATTGTACATGTCGACTGACAGTCTATTGATCACAGGAAAACAATGAACTTGAATCTTGTCTAATCGACTGTCAAATCAAACGTATTGAATATATTGTGTGTAAACCAATCCTTATTCTGAAAGACATATATTATAGTCTCTGATGAATCATACACGTCGTGTACAAGCATTGTAAAACTACAATTAGTAGGTATGAATAAAAAAAATTTAAGCACAAAAGTTTGTTTAGCCTTACACTTTGACCTATTGGAAGTGATACAGGCTGCTTAGTTTTTCCGTGTTTTCTATAAATAAAGAATATACTGGTCGTCTTCAAAAATATTTCTTAATAAACGTAATTTTTTTTGTAAAATTATTTAATAACAATTAGGTATACCTAAATGAACATTAACGTTAAGTCGGATTCTAGAATATATCGCTTCCATTCCAAAAAGTTGTAAATATGTTTCATAAGGAAATCATTACAAATATTGTAATTATTTCTTTACTACGCATTCCGAAAATTGGCATTTATGTATTTTATACGAAAAAAATATTTTCAAGTATTTTATCGAATTCGGGAGTCATGAGACCTTGGCTTTGTATAAATTCTAAAAAGAGTGCGTAATTAATTTATTACCTACATTTTGCTCAAATATTAAAATATTTTATTGTCAGTCACGAAAATATAAAAAAAAACAAGTTTTTTTCGAATTCCGCAATTATTAATTTATATTTTTATAAAATATTTTGTACTTATAATATAAATAAATACTTATATACATTAATGAAATTCTAGAATATAATCTGAAAATGCTACTTTAAAACCTACAAAATCTAGCTTAAATGAAAATAATTTGAGAGTTACTACAAAATAATACTTTATCTTGATATTTTAAACATCTATTTCTATTCAGACTTACTTACTTAAAATTGTAATGTAAGGATCAAGGGTAGTATTTCAATGATATTTATACAGCTTTTGATGAGATGCATGTAAAAAACTATCGTAAAAAATCTAGAAGTGTTTTATTTTTAAGAAAAGTTAGGGTTTTGGAGACACAATTTTTTAATTTAATTTAGTAGTTATAACAACAAATCTTCATAAATTTTCATATTGAGGTCAACAAGATTTCTGACAATTGACACCGAACCAGCCTCATTTTAAAACCACATGATAAAATTTATAAATAAAAAAAAAAACTAAATAAATTTAATGTCAAAATTTAAATTTTGGAAAGTGGCTATCGAATGAACCGAGAGCTGTTTGACATTTATCAAACTGTTGAACGTGTTATTAAGATTTTTGTTGCTATGCTGTGCAGACTTTAGACATACATGCATTTTCAATAATACATATATTGATTGATTGATAATCTGTCTAGAATACATAAAAACGCGACATAGTACTATTATCTGTAGCCAATGTGCTTAGTATTTTGTATTATTCGATAATCTTTTTGCTTTCAGCAATTTTTATTATTTATTTCATAAAACGTGTTTGGTTCCCCGCAACGTTACATTTTTGACATTAAAATTGATTTTTATCACCAAAGTATTGTCAAAATTACAAATATTTTAAGTGACCGAGTCAGAACCTAATACTAAATGGGTAAGCCTTATTGGTAATTAATTAAGAATCCGATTGAATTTTAATTATCATTTACGTTTTCTATTTTTATTGAACAAAAAAAAGTAGTATAATGCCCGCTTAATAATGTGTTATTTTATTTTAAAGAAAAAAAATCTGTGTAAAATAATAAATAACTTCACGGTACTAAGTCAAACACGTTTCATTTTCGCAGAATATTAGCAAAATTGGTATGCTAATTTCAATTGTGGTTAGTTTGTCTAGATCTCTTATAGTATTTTCGATGTAAATTAGCAAGATTATATTTGCAAATCGAAGGTCAACAATCAAATGAACGAAAAGGACTTAACCTCAAATAAAAAAATCGAAAGTTTCTCAACAAAAAGCTTGTCATAATAATGCAATTATTATACCTCTGTGGAATGTGAACCGATAATCATTATTTCTATGATTTTTTTTTTGTTTTCTTTGTAAACATGTAAATTTTACGAATTTATTAGCACGTTGAACTCAAAAATGAATCTAAATTTCTGGTTTTCTACGAGAGAAATCATATTTTTTATTAACTATGTATAATGGAAAACTAAAATCCACATAAACTAATAAAATAATAAATAAAATAAGTAATACGGAATAATTAAAAACGATAAACATGTACATAAAATAGCGCCAATATAAACGATTTGAATGAAGAATATCCGATATTATAGAAAAAAAACTATTTAACGATTAGCTGATGACCAATTTTCATAAAAAACTTTGAAAAAGTTTACACTTAATAAAAGTCGACATGTTTCATGTTCTAACAGAAAATCATAAAAAACAGTTATTATATCAAAGAAATAATTTTAATGATGTAAAAACAACAATAGCAACCAAACAATTGTTAAGTATAATACCTAACAATAAACATACTCAAAAACACTACATAGTTGATTAATTCCATTATGCAATATGATATTTAAATAAATATTATTTAACCGATACAATACGGGAACTTATTGGTGAATATGATATAATCAAATCATCTTTTCAGATATGGCAGTTTTCAAGTTCATCAAGTCAAAACGATAACCTGCTATACGAAACGTGATGCTTTAAAAATAAAAAGGAAAAAAAAAATTACCATAGCAATCATGATTGATTAGGTGTTATAAATATCTTTTTGCCATCCTGAAACCACACTTTTTATATGGTGTCGTAACACTTTTTGCATATCTCATAACAATGATTGATGTGGATATTTTATATAGTATATTGGACAAGACATGAATGGTTAAATATTGAAACATTGTTGATTATCAAGTCCGATGATAAATATTATATCAATGGATACCATTCAACAAATAATGTGATATAAGAATCTATAAAAGCACCATCTTTATGAATATATTTGCTTAGTAAGTTAACAACAAAACGATAAAAAATACGCATTACGTATTAGAGAAATATAATAAATGTATTATATATCGATCAATATTTAAACCAAAAACACAAATTTTTGCGTCTTTATTTTTTTCATTCATTTTCTGAAGGGCTTGACAAATCAATTACAGCTAATCCTACCAATTAATGAGCTTAAACTAAAATTAATATTAGCTACAAAACTATTTGATTTGCATAACTTTCATGTGGATATTTACAAATCTCAAAAAATGTAATTTAAAATGTAGAATTTATTTTCATCAAACGTCATCAGTTGACAATAATATGAACTATGTGCTTTTTTATTTGAACTTTATTTGTCACACGTTTATCTAAATTTTGTGCATGTTAATCAAACTTTATTATTGAACACGCCACTACTGCAACATATTTTTTTTTTCCATATTTAACGATATATAATTGTCTATTAAAACGTCATAAAGATAATAACAAAACGAACCTATTTTTTATCGAGTGAAAGTCTCGCATACCATCCACATATCCGTTTTATAAGCGATTATATTAAGTGTAGGTTAGGTTAGGTTAGTTTTTAAATAACCAATTATATTTCGTTTCATATATTTTATAAAAATCTCGTGATGCGAAAATCACATTATAAGACTGTGTGGAAATTTTATTAGTGTTATAATTATTAATGTTTTGCCACTATTCTCATCCATCTACAGTGTGTTTAAAAATGCACTGTTAATTTATGTATAATATTTTGATTTAATTATGAATAACAAAATTGAAGTTTTCTTTCTAATTCTTTTCTTATATGCATGTAATATATATATAAAAAGTAATCCAAATATCTAAAAATCAATCGATTGAGTATCGATATTTACACATCACATACATAAACCAAAAACTCTACCATATTTGTGTACAAAAATCATTCTAAAAATGTATAGGAATAAAAATATGCCCAAATCAAAAACAAAATGAACAGTTTAAAACAAGTAAATCATTTTTTATTGTTACTTGATAACATTGTTCATTTGTGTCTTCGAATAACCAAAAGGTTATTTAACAACTATACCATCACATTTTTATTTTAACTTTTAACAACTCTACACTTGTATTGGCTTGGTAACCATTTAAGTGGTATAATATATTTTATACGTCCATCTAATTTAGCGGAAATATACCATAGATATAAAAAATGCGGTAGGCCGGACACTTAACTATCGAGAACGGATATTTACAATATAAAATTTTGGCGGTTTTCTCATACACTGCTTCATTTATAATATTATATTTTTCGCAATCATGTTATTAAACATAAGTGCAAACATTTTTGAGACTACTTAAAAAATATTCTGTGACAAGCAAAATAAATCGTATGAACAAAAAAACTGAAATTATAGCTCATTTTTTATTTCAAACTCGACTTCGACTACTAAAGCAAAAATAAAATGATAATTAAATTGTTTCGACTTATTATAAATTCAGTTGCTAAAAATATTCATTATTTAATATATAATTACACTGATATATTGATATTATCAATAGCTATTTTGATTGCAAGTTGTTGTCAAGATTTTTTTTTAATTTTGTGAATTTTTTATCATATCCAAAATGCTTATCCGTAAAACTAATTACCCTGTACATGAATATAATTTTTAACCACTGATTTTCAAAGAATGGAATAAATATGTTGGTGCTTGCTATTCTATCTTGACGTCAATTAACTCATGACTTTTTGTCTTCAAAGCTATATAAATTATAATTATTTAATAATTCAATAATATGGTGTTACTTTGTCTATTTTTTACGTTCTTCAAATACTTAAAAGTAGGAATTAGACATTTTCTAAAATTTAATATATATGTAAAAAACATCAGTATCTCTATGAAAGCAATCAGATTTACGAAAATGGGGTTATTAATATAAAACAGCCCAGCAACCGGTTGATTATGTTTTACAAAAAATATGTTAAAGTCATATAAATCTAATCTAAAATAGTAAATTATATATTAGTAACATACTAAAATAGACAAGGACTAATATTTGATCTAAATACAATGACAAGTCGCTTTGTGCAATGACTTTATCTTTCAGCAGAATTATAATCGATTATCAAAGTCAAACAACTGGTTAATGAAAGTCTGCGTTTGATTGTATTTGACAGTTATATAGCCAGCAATTACTATTTGACACAGTTTAATTATCAAATATATTTTTCTCTCTCAAATGGACCGTTGCTACATTATAAGAAATGGGCTTTAAAAATCATATAATAGTAATCGTGGTATATAGGTTCTAATTAGTTTAACATCATTTTAATTATTGAAACGCTTGATTTCCCTTACACACTCATTATGGTGATATGGTGCAATAAACGTAAGGTGTCCATCAGAATGTTAGTATTCAAATAGCAGCTTCTATGCTCTCGGATAGTTTTACTAGATTGCGCATTATTCATATTTTAACTAAACCATTTTAATTTACAATCTTCTTGTGATGAGACCTTCTTCAAATTATTTTTTAAAAGATACCACTTTGTCACGCAGTATGAATTGTAATTGACTATTTGAGCTTAATTTTTAAATATTTTTAAGTTTTGTATATGGATTATGTGTATCGATGTAATTTCAGTAACATCATACATATATATAGTACAGTAAAAACCCCAATGGATGAGTAAAAATACCAAAAAAAAAATCAATATAGATTTCCATAAAAAACGTTTGCAAAAATATTTTGATTTACCTCATCTATCCTAAAGTTTACGCGTTACAGTTTTGATTTTAATTTAATTTATGCAATATATAAACTAGTACTAAAAGTAAATATTTCACAATATTTTAAAAACCGTACGTATTTTGATCAAATTGAAAATAGGTGTATCTAAATATATGACACATTTATTTGTATGCACATTTTTTTTTGAAAGTTAACCTGGAATTTTCTTATGATTAAAATAACTTTAGGCGCTATAAAATATTTCAAAGAAAAAGTTTCATATAATCTTATAAACCAAGCACAAGTTTAAGCTAACATTTTTCATGTCGTTAAAATAAATGGAAACTCTTATTACCACTATGTTAAGACTTAACACTAGAAAAAATGCTAACGTCCGTCCAAACTAGATCACATCACGCGATCGCAGAAAAAAATCGCCAATGCCATCAGTTTTTAGACCAAAAGTAACTCTTAACACGATAATGATGACATGCCTACGCCGGCAACAATTTTCCGCTCAGTAGAGCGTCTCATATAGCTGGCATCTCTTAACATCTGTACGATTGTGTTTACAGATAGATAACGATTCTACGCTAACTGATTCCGTATTTTAAATGCATCAATTAATTCGAGCACATAAATGCAAATAAATAATACATTCAATGTTTGTTTATTCCGCAACGTTCAGCATTTATCACACCTCGTTGTGTTATTCATATATTTCACAGGAAAATGATATTGCATTGTATTTTATATTAATATCTCTTGGCAAAAATAGATTATATCGCTTTCTGCTTCAGTTATCATAAATATGCCGCCGTATTGACTTACAAATAGTTTTATCTTATGAATACTAATAAAAAAACATACAATTTTATTTTCATTAAATTAATAACGTTACTAGTATTGTCATTATATAAAGCAAAATCTTTTTACCTTCGTATGTTCTTATATATTCTTAGTAAAATAAGTTTTTATTTGTGTTTTTAACGTTATTTCAAAATATTTTTCCACAATTAAAGCAATAATTGTGGCAAATTGCGATCCTTATCTTGATATTTGGTATTTATTTTTATCCTTTCACTGTATTTTTATATACTTGTTGTTATCTAAAACCAGGAAGAATAGCTTTTTAGTGATCCGAATTTTATCCAACTCATCAAGACTCATTTTTTTACATATTAGTCACATGGTATATAGAAAATGAATTCCTTAAAAAAAACATGAATTCGGCAAAGAGTAAAAAGAAATTGAAAAGAAATGAGAGTCTTTGCTTCTAGCACTTTTTATTAGGAAGATTGTTTCGAAACTTTTGAAAGATTTGCCTCGAGCTGATATATTCTTAGAAATTCTTATGCTCCAAATAATGTTTCCTTCATATTCAACTAAAAGGTACGTATTTAGTATGGCATAGATCGATCACTCGCGTTGTCACCGTGTTGTGATTTGCACATTCTTTAGTCGGCATGTCCGAAAAAGATGTTGTGACGTATGCATAGTCAAATCGATCCGGAGGTAGATGGAATGATGTTTGCGAGGCGCACACACTCTTTTGGGTGGTAAGTACTCTCGTGGCTCGCTTTCCAACGAGAGTGGGTCACACCTGCCGGACAGGTTTTTGATTAACCGACAGACAACAAAATCAAATAGACTTGCCGAATATTTTTACAAGTAGTGTTGCCTATTGGCTTCAAAATCCGCTATCACGATAAGAGAATGAAAATGATTATCCATATGTAGCACAATTTCCAACATATAAAGCATGAAATATACAAAACTGATAATTACTTGAATAAAAACTTAATTTTATCTACTTTTAATCCTCAATGATTAAAAAAAATTGTTGAAAGTAATCATTGACAAAACATTATGGTTTATCTTTTCTACTTGTAGAACTCAGTTAATATCGATAAAGCGTCAGAGAAAAAAGTGTCAATGTGTTTAAATGATAAAAAAAAATGTTTGATGGAATATTTAAATCAATTTATGATATTTTATCATTATTTTTTGGAAAAATACATTGATTTATAACACAATGCTAGCAGCTCACCGTGTTTCGTATTTTCCATTATTTTTGACATGTAAAAAATAGTTCGGGAATTGTTCAAAACGCTTTTTTATTAAAATATAATTATTAATTTGAAATGAATTATAAAATCTCAATCAAAATAATTTAAACAAATAAAAATATTAAAAAGTCTATTACCAAATAAATATAAAATAATAAGACACCGTAAAAACATATGATGAATGTGATAAATTAGGTAGAAGAAAACTGCTTCGCGTTGAAAAACTCGTGGCATGTTCTAAAAAAGTTTAATTTTTAATTGAAATAATCCACTAAAAGTTACAACTTTGATATTTATTTTGAATTACAGATATGAGTCTTCGACGATACGACGCCCATTTTGCAAGAAATTATGTCAATGTAACATAGATGAGTATACAAATAATTCTTCATTTTATCCTTTTTTGGTCAATCAATATACTTGTAATATGTGGAAAATGAAATTATGTTATTAAAATGTTGTAAATTATTTTTTCTTGAAAAAATGTTTCATTTCAATATGTAATTTCAATATCGTCTTATTCAAATGACAAATTTAATGGTTTGAGACATTCTCTACTCATTTCGGCTGCACAATATGTAAAATAATAATTAATGCGAAGAATGCAGTTAATAAAGCGAAAGTTTTCTATTGCATACTTATTAATATTTTTTTATTTTGGCTGTCAAGAGAGAAATTTTTACTATTTTGTGAAAAAACGTTTTACTGTGGTATTTACGCGCATTTCAACTAAATATGTTCATAAAACTAATCATAGTAAAGACAAATAAACTTTACTAAATAAAATCCAGGATACTGGAAAGTTATTGTTTTCACCGAACCATATAAGCAGTGCAAATAAATAAGCATATTAGTATTTCAAAACGAAATTTATATTTTTACCTTTATATTCATAAACATAGCTTGAGGAAGGTATAAAATCGCCTAAATTATGCTAATATTTTTTATTCCGGTAGTAATAATAAAAGTTAATTTTTTTAATGACTTTGTATATACCGCTACCACCAGATGGACAGTTCAGAGTAGTTTCAACACGCATAATAGTTAGACATACATACGTGTAATATAAATATAATTGAGATGATACGGGATCATATAGCCTGGGGGATATATATATAATTTTAAATGATGTATTTCTTTTAAACACGTAACTCCGTATGTACTAAAATTATTAACTTATATGTACAGACACATTTATAGTATGGTGTGTTAATCTTATGTAAACTTTTAAGCTTAAAAAATAACTTAATAATATTTATAAATACTAATTTCATTTATCAAAATCATTATTTCATATTTGATAAAATAACGTTATTAAAGCTATTTATTGATAAATATGAATACAAAATATGATTTACTTATGAAAATTACGTCATATCAATCAAATTAATATCTTTCAACGATGAGTTTGCAAGAAAAAAATATTTTCTAAAAAAAACCTCCAATTTGAAACAATATAAAATATTCAAATAGTCATATTTCATAGCTCAGTATTAATTATTAAGTCAAACTACTACTTATGTTTAATTAAAGTTCAGATTTTTTTATCTTATCCATTTCAAACGTAGAGCTTATGAATTTCAGCATTATTACTATGACAACTTCAAACATTGAGTTAAGGATCTCTACATCGTAAAAACTTACATTTACATTTTATTTTTGCGTGAATCGGTTGTCAGACAATTTTTCAACCCATTTGGTGACCATTGGTTTGTTCTGTGTCTGTGAAATTTGACCCTACAATATCCAGCTTTTAAACGCGCAAGCTAATTTCTTCCTCACTCGAGGAAAATATTTTACTTTTTAATATCCATATTAAGCTAAAGCGTATCATGCTTGACATGCTAAAATATAAAATATTATGTACTCAAACTCAATTATCACTTTAAATATAGGATGTATTATAATATTTGTATAAGTTACCTACTTTATATAACATTTAAAAATATTAATAACCAACAGCAATATCAATAATCATTATAAGAGAATACAATTTCTTGATAAATCTTCGCCTTGCTGTAAGTAACTAATAAACGATCCTTATCATTTTAAAAGGTTTATCATTTTTCAAACTAATGCGTCGAGTATTAAAATACCTCTAGTGCGTGACCATTTTACCGTAACATTGACTGATACGTACAAAATATCAACTTAAAAAATAAATAAAAAGTTTACTGGCTCATCAATTCAGCTTACACAGACAGGGATGAAAAATGCAATAAACGTCAGTGTATAGTACGGTTAAATAATAACCGTGATAATTTTAAAGAAGTTATTTATGATTAATGTACACTAACAACCTAAATATATTTTACTATAATATCGCTTAACCAAAGATTCTTTAGAATATTAATTTCAATCTTAAATTCCCCTATTTCGGATCATATTATTCTTCATATTAAAAAGTAACTTAAGCATCTAAAGAGCTGTCCTAGATGATTTTACCAAAATAACATTATTGTGTAATATAATTGTATAACATATTTCGACTATTACTAGATTATGAATACATTTATTCGTTTATAGTCTACTATATTACTAACTTTTAAATATTTTACCTTGAAATATAACATCGAAAAAGCTTCGAAAAATTGGTAAATATAAGATGACAGCTTAAGAAAATTTTAACTTTGTAAATAATGTTACAAAGAAAAAACATTTTCGACTGATGACGTTCACGGTGTGACAATTACTTCGCATAAGTCTACTTTAAAATGGATTTTAACTATCTATAAAATGAAAAATTTATAGCCTTTTTATTATTGTTATCATTTAAATAATTATCATATAATATTATCGATATTATTAAACAATAAATAATTGACAGAAAATATTTAGTATGTCTGATGTTTTGGGTTCTTGGCATGCCATACCGCTTGAATCACTTTTACTACGTTTTTCATACATATTGACGGCCAGAACGACATCAAACAATAATATTACACTCGCTTATAGAATGCAAGAGAAAGCTCAAATCTCAAATCTTCTTAACACCGCGGCATACTAAACCATTCATTTCTTGTAATAAATTTTCTTACACTATATGCCTTAAGTAGGCAAAGTTATTCGTTTTCTCTTGTGAGACGTCAATGAAAAATAAGCTTATCTCGCATTATTGAAAGGGCTCATTAAGAAGTGTATTTATTAATGCTATGAAGTACCGTGTCGAGAAATGTACTATTCATTATTTAATATATCTATTCTGGCTTCAATATCAGAGCTTTCATCGTGTATAAATTATTAAAAGTCATTAAGCACCTGTGGTTTTTTATCTCCACGGCATACAAATGAGGTATTTGAATTGTAACCCATTAACTCAGTTTAATTAAATAGATCATGACTATATTTTTTTTTAAATTATGAAAAATTTTAATTCAATATTTTATATATTAAATGTTGTTATACATAATATATTTCTATGACGTATTATTAAACTATGAAGCTTGGTAATAGAAAAAATATATTTTTAATAACGAATCAATGTCAAATATAATGTCGCATCATACAAAAATACTGAACTAATAATTTAACTCATTAATATAATGATATTTTGATTACAAATACTATCCCAAGAGCCAGAAGGTACTTTATAAAATCCATATTCCTACTGAAAATATATTTTTCATCTGAATTAATAAATTCTATGCTCTCTTTGTGCTTAATTCTATTCTTAAATATTATGAATATGAGACTTTTAAGTTAATATATGTTATATTAGAGCTTAGTATCTGTGACTTATGTGATGGGCTTTTAATGTGTTTGGTTTATTACAGGAATACATTTCTAAAATCATTATTAGCATGTATATTATATTAATTAGCTTGATAAGAATGAAATACACTAAAATGGTAAAAATATATTTTTTTTATACCATGTTCGCTCCCAACGTGGAGCATATGGATCTACACATT
>JAGVSQ010000153.1:0-38117 GCA_022683975.1 Rhyacophila evoluta
ATGCCTACAATAAAATGAAATAAATTCTAACTTCGGCTGTTGCATTATTTGTGATTTTTTATACATTTAAACTTTTCTATAATGAAGCAGTGCGTTCGAAAGCTTTTTTTTCCTTTACACTATTATTAGAATACTTTTGAATATAACGTTAAATACTTCCATATACATCTTTTATAATTGAAATAAATGTATTGATTTTTATCCGCAAATACAAATAGACATTTTATTTTAAATTCATTTTATGGAGAATTCAAAAAAAAAGTTTAATTATGATAATTTTGAAACTCTTCTGTCGGTTTTTTTTATAGTTTTTTTCACTATGTGAACATGATTTATGTATAATTTTAATTTGTTGTTAATTGTTGCCTTTATATTTAATTTATTTTATTTGATTTGAACCTGCGACAACCGATATCGATCGAGCCACAAGTGCACGCACTTAACCGAATTTACCGACAAAGCAACACATAAAAATATTAGCATTTTAAATTCATTTCAAATCGATTCTTATAATTTTACTTATGCAATGACGAAAAATGTGTATTTAATTCAAAAGTATTAAATAATTTGAGAAAAAATATTAAGATGCGTCCCAATAAAATTGAGAAGACTGTGTCTTGCCACAATTTTAAATTCCCACACAGGTTTTGTGATTTGTACCGCATATTTATGAGGAGTTCTCAGTTTTGTTCGAACACTTAGCTCCAGCAGTGTGAACTAAGTTCGTTCATCTTTTGAGATCATAAAGATGTGATTATTATGATTAATAAAATAGAATATAATCTGTAACACACTCATAGTTTTTTGTCAATTATTGTTCTGTCAGCTAATAACAATTACTACATAATTGTTATGAGGTTTTATTGTGATACTTATTTCACACTAGTGTTTTCTCATAACTTTATATTCCATAATTCAAACCTAATATAATATTTTATTGGTAAAGCATTGTGTAACAAATAAGTTCATTATGATTACCAGCTTAATATTGGAGCACATATGTTGTTAAAAACTACCCGTATTGCAGATGATTAATTTCAAAATGAATATATTAATACAAAATGGTTTGTTCAATAATTTTTTATGTTTATTAAGTAATTTATGTTGTGGGACTTAAAAAGATTATCACATATTTCCAAGTATAGATAAATGGCTAAAAGTATCTTATTTATGTATTCGCAAAGCTTTGTTTCAAATTGTATAGTTGTTTTGCTTAAAGAAGTTGTATGAATCACTTTAATACTGTTATAAGCATTTGAGTTATATTCACAAAAAAATCATTATTTGCGACAAAACAAGTTTTTAGGATTTGAAAAGTAAAATGAAAATCGAAATGATCTGCTGGATTTATAATATATTATGTAAATTAGATGGACTTTTTGCACATATAATATGTAAATTTTTAGCGAATACATAACAGACGTATTCATACATGGACGTTTTAAATAAATTACGTAAAACTAGATCCATGCTAATATAATATAATGCAATACATATTTGGAGTAAGATATTTTATATATATTAACATATTCATTCCTAAGTAAGAGCCTATGCATTTCACCACATCAGAAATTAAGTATTTTATTTAACACCATCTAAGAAAAATTTACTGTAGCAGATATTTTATTCATTAATTAATTGTCAGTCAATTTCGAAAACCATTGATTATTTAGTGCTGCGTTTTTATTTCAAGTCCGCAGCCTCTAACTCCACGCTAAACTCTACGCTAGACAATTAATATAGATGAATTAAAGTACATATATTTTTTAATAAAATACTGTATTAAGACATTCTTGCAATATTATTTAAGTAACGTAGTCAATAGATTTATTTGTATTTAATAATGTAAGCATTTGTATCATATTATATTGATTGTGAGAGAAATTTTAAATAATATATATTCCTTCATAGTATTGAATTAAAAGCTGATTAATGGAAGATTCCGAATTAAATTGTTTACCACCAAATATCGATCAACGAATTCATGTTGTAATAAGATATTGAAAATAATAAATTATTACATGATATATATATATATAACATGAATATAACATGAGATGTCATTAATGAGGAATTGGCTTGTAAGTACTAATCTCTTATTGTCTCGAATAAAGGATATATTACGTAGTATGATGTAGATTTCACTGCATTCACAGGTTGGAAGTTTGTGAGCACTATACAATAAATATTATCATAATAATAATATTATAATTTAATAGACCAAGTTTTGAATTAATAAAATGTCTAAGAATGCGTATGAAATTAAGCCGTGTTTCTTAAATTTCTCTAGTCTGTTTTGTTAAATTATTTTAGTTAAATAACGAGTAAATAACATAATATAATGTGAATATATTGATCTTTTCTGATATTAATATAATTCAAAAATATTGCAGATTAATGAAACTTATAAAAATATTAATACAATACAACAATATTATTGAACAAAATAATGATCACAGTATTATTTGTACTTTGTATACGTATTTAAAATTTATTAAAATACTAATCTTATTGCCCCGGTTTGCCTGGGAGAGATTTAACTCACCAGAATCAAAAAATCATTCTTTATTCAAATTAATTTTATTTATCCCGTTATTACAAAGTCATTTTAACTTTATATAATATTTTAGTCTCCCGTTGGTCATTGGTGACAATGTTAAAGATTAAAGTAAAACTGTTAACTTCAAAATATTAACCCAAGTGACATGTAAAAATGTCACGTCGCTACTGTTTACCCTTTGGGAAAAGATCCTGTGACGGACAGACATATATAAATGTATTTTCTTTTTTGTAATATAGAAATCATTTTTGATGAATTTAGTTTTTTGGATTCATGATTCCGGACTGATTATTGATGTATAGTGAAGTTTAATTGAATAGCAAAACTATTTTGAAATACTATACATCATTGGTTACATATATTTCATTCTGAAAATATTTGAAAATCCATTAAATAAAAAAATAAAATCATCTTTTCTATGAGTAGAAAAATATGTAGGCTGTTGGTCAGAAGAAAATAAAAGAACACACATTTTATCAAATATATTTATACTAACGGTGATGTCAATCCTTAAAAGTATGCGATACTTAGCTATATTGGAGAAGTTTCCGGATGCTGCCACTCGTAAACCAAATACTTTTCATATCCGCTTTTGGTTTCCCTGTCAAAAAAATCATGCGAATTCGTAATTTATAAAATTAATGATTTTATAAGCAGGGATAGTCATCATTGTCAAGTGCTTACGTCATTGCGATGGCTGTTAGTGGTTATGGTTAAGCCGGTATCAGCGATCATCTGTAGACACTGGCATTATAATCTACTACCTTACATCAAGTTGAACGTAATAAACGAGAAATATAGCCTGAACGAGCCGTTTGTATGGATGACCTAATTTCGTCAGTAATACACCTCCACAGTTTTTAATCTAGGACCACCCTTGTTGCTGTATTTGATGTGTCTTTAAATAACTCTCCAACATCGTTTATAACTGTATGGAATTCTCATCTCATCCGTTATCACATCTTATTCATTATGAAATAATTACGACAAGTAAAATAAGTACTGTAGTAAAAAAATTAAAGTCTACTAAAGTGATTATATCGTTAAACTAATATATCAAATAGGTTGCCGTAATGAAACGCAATGAAAGTGTACAGAGGTGTTTACGTAGTGTGACGGAGTGACTGAAAAACGTCGATGACACGTTTAACGTTTTTTTGAGAAGCGAATAGTTTGCTTCCGATTGTTTCTTGGTCAATACTCGCTACTCACTACACACGAAGAAACTAGTTCCTTTATGAATACCGGGGCACTACAGGGGAGTATTCTTAAATACAGAAATTTATATTAAATTTTAATTAAATTAATTTACATTTTGATATTTATATATTTAAGTAATGAATGATTTGGAGTTTGTCATACGTATATTCTACAAGTCACTTAGACATTTCAACCATCTAGAAATTTATCTATTGTACCATGGACTATGTATTTTTATATTTGTATTTTAAATGATAAGCAATTATTTGTTAAAATGTAAAAAAAAATAAAGTATAGGAAAATCCAATTTATTCATATGCTTTCTTTAGTAATAGTCTCATGAAAGATACTTTCATCGAATGAAAAAGTAATTGAATATACAATTCTAATAAAAACTTTGAATGTTGAAAGTTTGTTTGAAGAAATGTTGAATATGAATCATGTTTATGTTAATACTTCAGCATATCCTCTAAATTAGATTTCGTAACCCTAAAAGTACACTCTCGTAAGTCTTAGCATGTTGTTTTGAGCTATATATGCAGTAAAACTACACATCTCCCTTCACTTACGAAAACACTGAAACTTCCTTAGGAAGTGTATTTAGCAAGACATATCAAACATTCAAGTATTCTTTAAATAAATTGAGTACAATATATAGAAACGTATTTCAGTAATTATGATACGAGAACTCTTTCTTAAATCTTTAAAAATATTTTTTATATAATATTAATAGATGAACATTGTGAAACCATTAAAAATTAAATCGTGTATATTGGGATGGATCAAAAAAAATGTTTTTAGCTTTACGCTTCGTAGCGTAAATACACGTATGTTTGTTTTCATGAGTATTGATTGCCAGCTTATCATTTATTCAAACGGGCATCTAGGCTTGCATCTTTATGTTTTTAAAATACTATCTTTACCTGCGATTTTTATAAACAAAACAAAACTTGTATTGTTTTTCTTTTATGATGAAGTACTTAAGAGCTTTTCCTCCATATTTCTGGTTATATTCAACTAATTTGAGATAACTGTTTTTTTTTTTTTTTATATATATATATTTGATCCAGTCCAATGGATTTTCTCAGGTTTTGTTAGCATGTTACGATTTTTGTTAAGATTCTAAGATATTGAAAAACATAGCAATCAAAGACCGTTGTATAAGTCGATTATAATAAACTGTTTTAAAATTATGAATTTTCATCAATATCGTTTTATATACTGTAAGTAGAGATAACATTAACTATCTACCGTAATAAATTGTATATTCCTATAGATTTATTACATATTAAAATAATATTTTTGAATTCAGCAAAAATGGATCTTGTATGTATAAAGCTTAAATCTTTTCACCGATATGAAGCCTTTTATATTTTCGCAAAGTTTTCACGCTACAGTAGCACTATTAAAAACTATCTCATCCGCATTTATGAGCGCCTGGTAATCGTAAATCGTTCGCCACCAGAGACATTTACTTTGTTGCCTCCAAATTGCCAAGAGTTGGCGCAGTTTTCCCAACTAAACCCCGTGCACAAGCGTCGCGACGCCTTGTCTGGAATTTTCAATGTAACTTATGTAAATGCTGGAAGCTTCTTACAGTTAGTTCATGAGAAAACTGCGTCGCTTACGATGGTTTAATAGGCTTTACTGCATATCTTTGTAGTTCTACTTTCGGCTAAGAAAATATTAATCTCTTGTACTATAATTGTAGATAATTGATTATAAAATCCAAAATCGTGAACAACTTTCCACATGACAATTTACAAGTTTTAAAATCCTTTTATTTTAATTTCAGTAAATATCACGTTGCTGAAATGAATACCCAACCATAATAAATTATGTCACTACTCGTACGTATGTATATATTTACAATTGCCTATGATGTTATAATGTATGGATTGGCAATCTTTTTTTATTAGAGAGCCAAATATATCATTACGGTATGGGTTCACTTGTGCCACATGTCATTAGTGTATGGGCCATATATCTCATTACAGTACGCCGGTTGCCGACCACTCCTATTATGTATAATCATAAATCAGATCTGGCCACATAAATTGCTTAATAAAAGATATCTTTGCGTCTTTGAACAATACATCGTCTGTTTCATTTGCAGAATCCTCACACAGTTGATGGCATACAATGTGTGTTGTTTTTTATAGCAGATGCTCAGTTTCAGAGATTTGATTATTAATATTATCCCGCCTTCATGTTACAGGCGCAGTATTAATTACATTTAGATATTTTACCATCAAAAATCATTTGCATACGTGAGTAATATTTTATCATACAAATACAATATAATATGTTTTGAAGTATATCACTGCAACTAAATTATAAAACTATTGTAGTTCTAATTTTCAATTCTTTAAAGCGTTGTGTTCGAAAGAACTTCTAAGACCTAAAAAAATATCTTCCTACAAGGAATATAAAGTTGACTTATTTTACGCGCGGAATGCAGAAGTTCAGTCGTTCAGTATTCCAAACAAGTTATCTGTGGTGTAATGGATTTAATCAAAACTCGCACATAGAAGGCAGTCAGGACGTGATAGTCAACGAGTGGAATTGAATGGTACCGGTCAACTGTCAGTTGAACGACGAAGTTCAGACCTTTCTCTATCTGCGCGTAGGGTTAACGTAAACTTACATATGATTTTTTTCATTTAGTTTTGTACAAGAAACTGACGTTTTTTTAGAAGCTTTTTTGTGTGCCTTTAAATTTCTGTTTATTTGGTAGTTTGAGAAAGCAGAGTGATTAACTCTACGCTTCCGATCTCTTGGATCCTGCTTGTCTCTTATTCTGACCGGTAGGATTCCGGCGACCTGGAAGATCGTTGGGTATTTCATCAACATTATGTACTCAACGAAGTTTAAGGGTGCTTGTATACGGCCTGTGAGAACGCGAGGCGGCTGGCAGGTGACAGGAATCCTGGAGGCGCCATGTGGTGGTCGTATGCTCCGCATAAGGATATAGCAGAGAAATAAACGTTTATCAATTACTTTTTGAAAATAGTGTTCATATGTCGATGTCATCGTTAATGTATAATATCATATAACAATTATGATGGTAAAAATACAAAATTTGATTCGATTGATTAGTAAAAAAATTCTACATTACATACCTATGATCCACAGAGACGTTAGATTTTTTACAATTCATCTTTGAGTTGTTGAAAACATCTTTTAAAAAAAAGTACCATTTATTTGATTATCACTTACAGCTACTTGACTGCAATATTTTCACACGAATTTAATAGTGATATACTTAAATTTAATGTAATACATATACAGAAATATCAAACCATCTGTTTGCCATATTCTTTACGACTCATTCCGGACAGCTTAGTGCCACAACGACTAACCACATTCACAAACCAAACGCGTATCTCTTTATAAACCGTTTTTACGAGTCGATGAGAATGTACCGTGTTTATTTTTATCTTCAGGAATAACTAATAACTATCTTCCAATTGGTTTCCAGTAGCTTTTTATATTGAGGAGCTTTTCTCGTGTAGAATGCGAAGCTTTCAATTTTAAGCTGGGTTGTTACGAAGCAAACGACTCGCTGTTATTTATAGCAGCAATCTCGTTATTTATTTTTTACATAAAACATATATTAATTCTCTAATATTCACAAGATGTATAAATATAAATTATGAATATATCCTTATTATTAACAAGATTCGAGTTTTGGTTCGCTGAAATGTATAAGTTTGATTTTTTATTGAGATAAAAGTCAATTTTACTTACACCACACTGTCATATAAGTGGGAGTGTTTTAAATAATGGATCCCACACTAAACATAAACAAAAAACGAAGCAGATACGTTTATTTTATGCGATGCACTTGCTATGCATGTTGTAATTTTTAATTAAGTAAAAATACTTATCATGTGTTGTTTATTTTTTTTATGTTCGAATCAGGAAGGTTTAAGTAGGTACCGCACATCACAAGTTTACGTGCTGAGAATACTAGAATGCTTCTTGTCATTTAAATTATGCACAATTATGTCCTCTGCATTATTTTTTTGGATTCTTGGATTTAGTCGAACTACAACCTTAACAAAAAGTCAATTTCGTACGTACTGTGTAAAAATAAACATCAAACCATATAATTTCTATTTTCCTAATAATTACTTACAATCATAGATTTTTACACAATTTATTAATCATTTTGTACATAAATTGTAATAAAAGAAATATTGTGCTCTTGGATAAGAACTGAACTTCCATTACAAATTGCAATAACCTGCTACCTTCCAAAGTGTCGAATTTGAAGAGTAATAAATATTATCTCCGCATACATTTTGTCTATTAATGGTTTAAAATATACAAAATAACTAATCTCTATGGACTAAATAATGATTTCACAAAATACTGACAGCTTTTTGATTAAAAAAATGGCGATCTCTATAAAAGGCCACATATCTCTCCAAAGTAACTGAAATAGAGAGCTACTAGTTCACTGTGATGAAATACATATAAAAGTATTAAATACAAATTATAAATCTGAAATGCTGTCTAGCCAGACAGTTAAACACACTAATTAAAATATATCGTTCATTTTAACTGCTGTCTATCTTAACTTCTCTACAGAAACTATTTTATCCATTTCAAATTGCTGAAGACAAATAAATCCGTAGAATTTCCTGCACCTATAATTTATTTTGTGTTTGCCTTCTATTCAGTACTACAAACCATATTGGTTTAGAACGTTTAGTCAGTTTATTCTTGTGAAACAACAGATGAGACTGGTTACGACGTTGGAATGTTGGATATATTATTGTATTTGCGATGTTACAACTAAAATTTACCATACCTACATGTTATCGACATGATTTAAACAGAATTGTTTTACTTAAATGCATACATTATATTTATTTATATTATATTATTTACAAAAAGTGTTCTCTGTCGTCTTTATGTACCTACCTACTCATACTTCTCACAGGTCTATTTTTATTGCTTTACTGCTTTAGATATACAGCTTTTCAATATGATTAATTTTATACAAATTGACAATTATTACTATATCATTTATATAGTAAAAGTATTTATAATTCAAGATATTATTTTGATAATATATTATTAAATTTAAAAAAATCAAAATTCCAATTAATTTCGAGTGAAAGTAATTTATATGAAAAGATAAGCTTATTGTATGTGCGAGTATGTAGTCCGAAACTTTTATATTTTTCAGGATTGCACCAAATTTAAACACCAAGCTTTTTTAAAGCTTTTGGATTGAAGAAAAATCTCTTAATACATTCATGAGCCCAGTAAGTTGGCAAGCAAGTGTTTCGATTTGAGTGCATTTGAATACTTTGTTGAAATATAGATATTTATATACGATACTTAACTTCCTTTTTTATCACATGCTCGTGTGGTAATACATCATCGTAATCTAACCAAATCGCCAGATACATTCGTTGTTTAAAAAATCGCCAATATTAATGTGTACTTAAATGCAAGACATATCTAGATACTCGTTGGATTAAGTGCTTAGGTAGCAACTATTCCTCTGAAGAATAGTCGTAATCAAAATAAATCCAGACGTCTGAAAAAATCCACGTGCTCTTAGGCGGAAATGTGATTATTTATTAATTTATTTTATTGATTAATAAATTGGTAGGTATAATTATATCCAACAACAAAAGTGTTTCAAATTCAAGGTGAGATTCTAAGTGTGGGCGGATTATTGTTTTGGGATGAGTATAGTAGCGAGTAGGTAGGCAATGTGTTCTGTTTAAAAGTTAGAGAATATTTTTTGTGATCACATGGATAATTGCCATTGTAAAAAATCTCAACTGGATTACTAATGACTTCATTGTAAAGGCAACACTATGTTATTGGTTATGATTTTTAATTTATTCTCGATTCACTTGTCAATTTTACAAATCGGCTTCTGGACAACTTTGTCAAAAACACGTTGAATGGATATTTACATAATTTATAAATTAATCAATAATTCATATAAATTATTTTTCATTATAAAATAGTTTGACATAATACGATTGCTTATGGTTTATTATTATTCGATCTGTTGTAAATTATACTAATGTGTGATACATAAGATGATAATTAGATGACATTAAAAACAAGAAATACTTTGCATTCTAATTAATATTTTTTGCTGGATGTCGGACTTTCTTTTCATAATTGAATTACTATTTCAATTTCCGTTCTTAGTGGAACCATTAACTCAAACAAACAACTCACGCGCTTCTACCGCAACATGTGTCTTGTACGCTTCTCATTGGATTCTCATTTACCGGCATATTTGCACATAACGTTCGTCTTTTTTCGCATCGATTTTTATTTCAATTTAAGCATCCGAATCGAATGGTGGAAAGTCAGTTTAATGAAATCGTTTTACTTTAATATAAAACAATAAATAAACATTTCAACGTTGCATTATGTTAGACCGTGACACAAAAAACGTAAATTATTGTATTTCAGCGAGAATAAATTTCCACAACTTTGCATATTGCTAAGCCGACATTAATGCAATAAGCCTAGAATAATCCTCTGTATTATGGTGACTCATTCATTAATCATTGGTGATCGTTTTAAGCGTTTCAATAGTGCATCTTGTTTGTTATATTCTTTTCCAGGCTAGTTAGTTAATTGATAAATCTGTACGATTCATTTTTGAAAACAATATCCCATTGATTTTTTGTGTGAATTAATTATTTTTTAGAAAATACTCGGCCTCAAATGATGTGACATTGTTTAGTATTTTTATTATTTACTGTACAACTGTGCCTAGTGAATAAATTCTCATTTATAATTGATACGGGACCAGTACACGTTTTTTTACCCTTGAATTTTTTCAAATGTCAAACCCATCAATGTTTAATTGGAAATGCAGATATACTATCATAATTGTCAAATAAACATTGCATTTTTCCATTGTGTATTTAAATACATTTATAAAAACGACTTTTTCTCCTAAAATTTCATAAATGAATACAAAAAAATGCATGAAAATTCATGCGCAACTACATTCATATTTATTTTATTTATTGCTTATATTTTTAATGGTTCTATATTGGTAGACGAATATTTTATCGGTGACCACCCAAGCAAAATACCGTGATGCATTCATTGATCAACCATGACTTTTACAGGGCCTATCAGTAATTCTACCATTTAAGAATAAATCATATTGATGACTAGATTGCCCAGATATTTTTGAGCTATTATTGCAATTGACTAAATTGGGTCCTTATATGTAGGTATTATCAAATATGTATTTTTGTAACGCATTACTACCGATATAGGCTTACACTCAGGAATGTTTTAGAACATCTGAGTATTAACAAAAAAATGACACGTATATTAAGTGAATTCATTTCAACAGACAGGTATACATAATTTATTTTCTAATATGCATATAAATTATATATTTGTGATCTTTTGCTATATAAACATAAATATCTAATTATAAAATATGAGTATGTATTACAATTATAAACCATTGTTTATTTATCCATTCATAAGATCAGATATAATGTGGAAGATTATAATAATACCAACAATACCATTAATGCTAGCTTATCATTATGATAATGATAATGTCATTGATAACTAACTCATATATTGTACGATATTTGAATAAGCTGATTAGTCTGATTAGTTTTTTACTTTATAAATCATAAACAAATAAAAAAATCACTTAGAATATACATATTCACTTAACAATTTACAAACAAATGATGATAATATTTGTAATCTATCTATACTGGCTAGTTTGTTCATGCGTCTACAAATTTCGATCTAACGAGAATTATTAATCCTGATTAATATGTAATTATAAACAGTGTCAATCGTGACTTCGTTTATAGCTTTTATGGCATACAAGCGAAAATTTTAACGGCTTATTAATTGTATATTTTTACATATCACAACAGTTATCTGATTTTAAGCCTCTGACAACATTTTAAAAAGTTAGTTTATATCAATGTAATAATATTTTTTTATTCTATTTTCTTCAAAATTTCTTCAATGAAATATACCTGGATAATGATTTTACATACTTTCGGCAGCGCGCCAGTCACGACTCGCTCACTTGCTCACTCATATATTTATAGCTATCTTCCATCACTGTTTCCGTGGTGTTGTCGCCGTCGCTCTGTCGCCGCAGCATCTGTCGTGTCGACGGCCTAACAATTTAAAACAGCGGTCACCAATTTACGGCCCTCCAAAGATTTAATCCTGTTGCCGGCTTTTATTCATAACTATTTTATAGAAAGCAGAAATATTAATTTTATAAAATGTTATAATTTGGTTGTAAATACACGATAATGATTATTTTATTGTTCTATTGTGATTGGTTTCAAACTGCGTTCTACGTGGAAGTGGGCTTTTGTAATGGGGGGGATTTTTTTATATTATATTTTTTGAGGCAGCCAGTTGTTTGTTTATTTGTAAATTTCGTTCTATACTCCTAGAATAGAATAGGATTTCAATAAGAATATTTTCGTCCGGCCCCATGTTTTTAAAAAATTGAATTCGGTCCGTTTTTCAAAAAGTTTACTGATCTCTAATCTAACAGATGTTATTTCTTCTGGCATATTTGGCTTTCAGCTAACAATTTTATGTCTAAAATAATTTATTGTGCTGTAGTACTACAGTTATTTAATGCTATCATAGACATTAAAACATGTTTCGAATATGTTTTGTTTATTTTTAACTTCAAAATTATATGAGGATTTCTCATACCAGTAAATGCAATATCACGTTCGAAGCATAATATAACAAATTCAGTCCATAAAAACAATTTAATTTTGAGATCGTGCTCAGTTCATAAGGTTACAAATGTTACAATCTGATTCGACTTAACAATGTCTTCATACAGATGTGTATATTAAATTTTGACGACACGTTTTTTTAACCGTCTTAAATTGCATTTGACCTCTTTTACATAATGATAACATTCAATCACTGAATTATTACATTTTTTTATCATTTGTTAAGAAATATATCTAATTTTCAATAGAATTTGCTATTTTTTGGCCTATACTAACCATAATTTTGTTCTTGATGTCAAAATACAATTAATGCTAAGTCAAAAATTTTAAATTTGTAGTTAACTCATTCGTGTACTAGTATTGTATGTTATAATATAATAATAAATAATAATGATCGTATATATTTCGCAAGAATTCTGGCGGGTGTCATTAATTCTTGGAGGTAGCACGTGGTGCCCATATGCTCGACTTAGAGAGGGGGTATGGTAGAAGATGAAGAAGAATATAAAATAATATATATAGATTGTCATGCAATTACAACTAGTGAGAGGTGTGTGAGAATCATATGAGAATCGTGTAAGACATATGCGTTAGCTATACTATCAATTAAGCTGGGCTGTCATATATGGTAGTCGTGAATGATTAATCATGAGTTTCTTCATAACCATGACAGTACCGGTAGGAAGTTTGCTTACTACAGCCACTTCAATTTACTACTATCATATATCTGTAATATGAGAATTGTGCGAGACACTTCGGGTTATGGGCCGACTATAGTTATCCAAAATTGAGTTGTGTACTACACAAGTCCTTCATTTCGTATATATTGGGCCATCTCTAAATTAACAGTTCGAGTGCTAATTTTTGTCATCATTCAATGCGTTTAATTTGCTGAAATTTATACGGAATATTTAATAAAGTAGTACGATGGGAAAAAATCATAATTTATTTAGCCAGAAAACTAATGATTTGATTTTTTTCTATAAATAAAACTAAAAAAACAGCCAAGACATATGGCACGCAGCTCTTTCTTATATACAGAACAAATCAATGAAGAGCTGTAAGTATTCAAGTAATTTTCGACGTGATATTGATCCTTCATGTCGGAATCAGACGTAATGTAACTTGCCATTGTGAGATCTTTATAATGATACATGAACTGTTCAGTCAATAAAATATATTTTTTTAAATTAAATAGTCTTTACTGACGTTAAGCGATGTGTATATGCGCAAAAACAACACGCACTACACGACGACACCCAACACAATCGAGTGCACAGTACGTATTAGGGATCCCGTGGGTAAATCGACTGAGCGCATTTTAGGCCATGTATTGAATGATTGATAAATCGACTTTCAGCGCTCAAACGGTTAAATTATGCAAAAGACATTGTCCATAATACTTAATAAGTGGGCATTAAAATGCGAACGAATGGCATGCAAAACGATGTAACACAACAACGAACAATATGTTAATTTAATGTGTTTCCGCGACATCAAGTGGCAACCTTTTAGCCGAAGAAAAACGTCGCCATTTTGACTGATTTTTGATGACGGCGTGTTTCAATTCACCTCTCGTGACACTGTCATCGGTGTGGCTAATACTTTGTGTATTTGGACAGAACACGTCCAAAATTAAAATTACACTCTGGTTAGTACAACGTTTGCATGTTGCAATAACACAAAGACGTGGTTTCGAAGTTTCTTCTATTGTTATGCCACAGTACATGTTCAATCTACAAGTAAAGGAACGGCTCTCAACTTTTTATAGTGCAGACTTTCTCAAACTGTGAGTCGATTTTCTTGGTCACAAAGGACTGTTTTCTTCGATGTATATACGAATAAAAGAACGGCTCCCGTTTGTGAGCCGACTTTCGTGGTTACGAAACCACTGTTCAACATTTTTTTTTGTTGCGTGTTGTATAAAAATAACATAGTATTTCTCACAGAAAGCATAGTACTAAAATGACTAATTCATATATCGAATTATACACAAACAATTGCATTTACTTGTAATTATACCACAATTCGTTTTGTATTTCAACACTTTGGATGTTATGATATTTTTCAAAATCATTTAATAAAGCTTATATATAGAATAATACGTGTAGAGTGAAGAATGTGTTATAAAACTATTTGGTAAACATCGTATATATCTATTAAATACTATTCTACAAACGAGCTTGACGAAGGAAACTTTGATAACGTATTAAGGTTTCGCAGTAATAAATATTTTCCATGTCAGACTTCCCTCGTTAAAATATAAAAAAAAAAAACAAATGACAACATCCGCCGGTGCATCAAAATGCTTAAATTACTGAATTGAATTTATTCTCCGTTAATGGTCGCTATCGTTATCTATTTTTCAAAGCTCTACCGAGAAATGCTTTATTTGTAAACATACTTGTCTTTTTATTGTTTTTGTCATTCCAAAAATAATATATTTTATAAATGGTCGTTGTTACTGTTGGAATATATCTCGCTTTTAATATAATCGGACGATATAATGTGGCATTGCATTCATTCATACCTACGTATTTATATTAAAACTAAAGTGTACCATAATATGTACACGAATAACATATTTCATATTTATTTATTCTTGCGTCAAGCTGAAACTTGTCAGCAGAGTGGTTAATGGTAACAATAATAATACACTACTTGTAAGAAAACGTTAGTCCTCTACTGGCCATTCATAAAGTAAAGTGTGTAAATGACGAACGATATAAAGAAAGCCCCATAGTGGTTGAATAGTGCAATGATAAATGGATATCATGGAATCGAATCACCATGGAAATTGCAATTGTTTGGATAAACCGTACGTAAATTTAATAACTTAAAGTGTTTTATGTCTATACAGGTCTCCATAATGATAAACCAGTTTTTTCCCCAGCTAGACACGTAAACAAAATTTCAAGGTTATGTTTTCTTAGAATTTTATTTAAAATTCACAGTGAGATTCTCCGATTGAACTGAAGAGGTGTCATTTTTAGAGGCGATGGGAATTCAATTTTGATTGTATTTGTACAATATACGTAATTGAAATTTTGTTATTTTGTTTACCCATTAACGTAAAAAATAAAATTGTATTCATAATGACTAACGCAAACTTCTCACTAATAAATTATATCGCTTTAAGTGTGGTTGGGATACGCAATTTAATTATACATAACTAATATGTAATACTCCAAATACATTTTTCATACTAAATTTTACTACATATTATAACGAGCCTGCGGTATTTATTTTGTAAAATCGGGTAAAAATGTAAGAATGGTTGACAGAGATAGCTGCGATGGTACAACTAGAAGTCCAATATTGGGTATATTTTCATTTATTTCAGATTCGATTATAATTTGAAATGAATGAATCCTTCACTTACCATATCTATTATTTGTGATGCTGTTGATCATCCTGTTGTCGCAACCTCGTCTGTAAGACTCTGACTATGTCTAAATACTCTGTCGGTAGGAGGTGTTGCTCTGTACCGGTAATATAGAAAACTGTTCTAAACATTACTAGACATTTTGTTGTTCAATTAAAGTTGTGTATGTGTATACATATTACAATATACGTATGTTGTGTACATTTTTAGTAAGAATTATAATGTTCAATTATGTAATATGAAATTCCGTGATTGATCGTACTAAAATCCAGAAATTTTGAATGAAGTATGTATTCCATTATATTTGATAATGGTTAACTTCTTATACGTTTTATATTCATTCATTGCATGCGATGTTGCAGCGCTTGGTGTGTGCGTGAAATAACGACTGTAAAATGTACTTCTTTATCTTATTTGTTGAATTTTAATTTGTGGCACAAGTCCTTAAAAATCGTTAATTTTATTCCGTCAACATATTATTTTCATTATTATTATTGTTTACCAGCTTAGCTGTCATTGTGTGCCCTTCAAAGTAACAAAAGTAGCCATGTTAAAATATATTATCAACTCTGTGCATACTCATAGACATTATTGTATCATCACTACAACACTGGCAGACGTATTATTGTTCACTTGATTATTTTTATGCGTGGGACTGAGTTTAAATCCGACAGCCTGCTTCACAAAACATATGTTTTGGATCGTGACGAGTTTTGTAATTGTTATTATTTTTTATATCATCACTTTGTTGCGCGCTTTGTAAGCGGATTAAATGACTTGATTGAAAGCATGTTGGTTTCACTCATCTCTCGTAAATGTAACCGATCATGTCATGTAAAAATAAAATAATAAACAGTAAACATCTCACTTGTATATATCGTACTCCAAAATATTATAATTGTGTATGGTTTTCATCGGAACTTTACGGAACGAAACTAAAAGGGATACTTTATAGGGATATATATTTTTTTCTATTGAGGACTAGAAAACAAAATCCTTAAACGATATTATCTCCATGGCTTGTAGAATTAGAGACAATCAATCCATATGTTGGTTTGATCTTCAATTAATTAATACACATAAGAAGAAAGTTTAAATTGATTGATGTTAGTATTATGGCTTTAATAATGTAACCTTGATCTTACCCTCGTTATTTATATGGATGCTCCTCGTGCTTTGAAGATATTTTCAGTTTGTTTGGCGAACCACACTGATTGTTACCACTACGAAATTCTCAGTTAAACAATACGGTTTCAACATAAATACGAGTATGGTATTTATTACCAGTCACCGCTGGTTAGAATTACATTGAGGTTATGGCGTATCCCATTCATTTATGGCAAATGATTTTCTTTCGGTGTCTGTTAAAAATATCTATTTGATATTATATCAGTACATTAATTAAAATTTAACACGAATTTTAGGTAAGGTGGTAGACATTTAGTTTGCACATTTTTGATAATTGTAATGTTATGTTACTATTGAATGGATTCGAACATCACGAAGTAGGGAACTGCTTGCATTAAGTTCATAACACACATACCCAGTCTCCTTTAAGTATTTTAACCTTAACCATTGTTAACAACCGTTATTCTGCAGTGTAGGTCTCATATTCCGAGCTATAAACAAGCTTTCTACGTGGGTGAGACAATTCGTTCGCTAAATTGGATACCTATCTGCAGCGTATTGCCTATTTGAATTAATAAATAATTTCCGATGTTTCGATTTAAATTCTCTATTGCTAGTTCTAAAATAGAAAACAAAAAATTGTATATTCTTGCTAAATACGCCACGTGTAGAAAAGATATCCACCAAAGATACAATAATAGATGTTGGAAAAGGAAAAGGACGTAATCTACTCGCAACAGTTTTTACAGGAGGTACAAAAAGCGTTTATTCAATGATTTTGGGCCAAATACATGTACAGGTAATCTTCCAATTGGTCGTACGTGAGTTTCATACAAAACTATATTCTGAATATGTACATAATATATAGATACATACAAAAGTCACCTGAAGATAACCGAAAGCATGTACAAATAAGTAGTTATTTTTGTTATAACAGTCTAATCAAAATTCACAACATACAAATTGACGAAAAAAATTAAATGAAAAGTAAATATGAATAGAGAATGCGTCAACTTGAAAAAATACAGAAATTTAAAGCAAATCGATAAATACTTTTTGTGTACGGTTATATCACAAGTAGAACATGAAATAATTTGTTTTCTCTATTCAACGGGATAAATATATAGGTATTTTGTATTAAACGGGTTCTTTTTTTGTCTGAATGCAGAATGTACAATTCTTGATGCCCATATATATACACATTGCCAAAGTTATGCCCGATTCTTTAACAAAATATTTATTTCTGTTTTGTCTGATAAATACGTATTTAAATATTGTAACTTTTTTATCAAACAAATAAATTCATTACGGAGAAATACCTAAAACATGAACTCTGTGTTAAGTATATATTTACAGAGACAATCATTAATTAAACGCAGTATCAAATCATTTTACATTATAAGGAAGGAAAGATTGAATCCAGACGTTTAAAAAAGTGATCATAGTATCCCGTTATTCAATAAAAAAAAATTGAGAAAGAGTTTTATTGATATTCGAAGATTGCTATTTTTTCATAGACTAATCCATACAGCAGATTGTTTATGCAATTTAAACATTTAGAGTTCATTTTAAATATTGATGTCTATGGCTTAGAACGTAACGCACAGACGATTTCTTTACAGGCCCTGGTCAAATTAAAATTAGCAAACTTGTGCTCACTCACGGTCTGGACACGTAGTTAAATCACGAATACAGTGTCAGTCTCAAGGTTGATCAAAAAATGTCGCAGAAAATATAGGTGCACTCGGTGACCTACTCTGGAGCGTCAATATTAGGTTACGTTTGTATGCGTGCGTGCATTTTTGTGTACGCACTTAATACAATAATTTTCATATTTTGTAGCATGCAATGCTCACTGGATTATTATACTAGGTACACGTATTGTATTGTGTTGTTGAAATTTAATGCATGTTGCTTGTGGTCCAGTTGTGGAATCTTTTAGGCCAAAAAAACAGTTCATCAAATGAAAAAAATAATATTTATACAATCCATACCTACGTGTGTATGTATTCTATCGTTTGTTTTATGTAAATATTTGTTCATTTTTATTCGTTCGCATAAATTTAATTCTTATTATTCTAGTGCCAATGCAGTCATTTTTCAAGGCTAATTTTACTTATCTAGAAATGATAACTTGGGGCGAGGTTAATAAGTTCACGGTTTAATCTTAAAAACCAGGTAATAAACAAGTTAGTAATATTGTTTGATAGCAACAGAGTAATTTGTATTTTATATGATGATAGCAGTAATGATTTATCCAGAAAGACAGAAATAGCCACATCTTATGAGCGTAAAGATACATATAATTTTTATCTAATGACGCAACTAAACCACAAATTTAAAGAAAATATCAAAGTATAATAGATAGCCAGTATACTTTACTTATTCTTTTCGTGTGTTAGTTTTATATAGAAAATATATGGATTTATTCTCCGGGTAATAACTTATATTTTTTTATTAATTGCTTTAGAAACCTTCTTGATATTTTTGAGTTTGTGCCATATGTATAATACATAGTAACACAGGCCTCTCATGGACTAGTGTGTGAATTTACTCTGCGCTATACTAATAAAATCACCAAACGACTAAATCCATAGCATAGAAAGATGGTTTATCGAATCATTTTTTGTACCCGCTTCCATATTTATAACATGCGTAACTATATACAGTGTGAAAACTCCGAAATAGAAGTGTATGGATCTCCGTAATGTTCAACCTAACGAGCATCTACTCCTGCATTTTTCTATTTAAAAAAATCATTTATTTATATGTATATTGTATAACATACACGCTTCAATCGCCCATATCTTAAACTACAATGAGTACATAATGTACATAATGAGTTCTACGCAGGATACATTCTGATTTCTGTTTGTGGATAATATCCATTGTATATCGGAAGTAGTCAACTATTTATTAATCTTGTGTGTGTTGGGAATTAAAAGTTCTCTTGAAATATTGGCTCCAAAAAGGTTTTTATCAAAAATCACTTTATACTTCTGTCCAATCAGAACTGGTGAAGTCAAATTTGAAAACCATCTGTCAGCTGATCCAAGGATTGCATTTTTAATTCAATCATATAATAATTATATTTAATAGTTTTTTTCCGATCAAAATTTCGGCCCAAAAGTGTATCAACCATAGACGAAAACCCATATCTAACTAGGAATATGTAAATTTTACGTATATATTCCATGGTTTTCGGGATTACTTAGATTTATAGCTCCTTGGTGATATTTATAAGGCCTTATATATATTTTTTGATTTACACGCTTCTGTTTCACAGTGTGTATTTTGATATAGCTGTTTTTGTAATCTTATTATTTTATACCCATTAGCTCAATCAATTAATTGGCTTAAGTTGTTTACCAATAAAACCAATAAGATTTTATATATGCGTGGGGGTTTTACTACTCGCAAGTTGCACGCATACAAAATAAATAAATTAATTAACGTTTAAATAAAATATTAGTATAGTTAACACGAGTTCCGCCGAGAGCCGTTTGCCGCCCAGCGCTGCCAACGGAATCACAATAAACCATCTATTTTTAGAGTGTTGTTTTGTTGCCGAGCCGGCCGGCGTGCATTGCTGCAACAACATTGGGAAAAGCCGTGGCAACACCGCACACACTGCTTACGAGCGAAGTACATACGAATGCCGGTTATATTTTGAGGTTATGAAACGTTCGCTCGCTGTCGAATCATTTTTGACAGGCAGGCCGGGCAACATTGCCGATAAGTATTATTTGAATAATATTCTGATTTGAATGAGCACTTTAAATCTTGCTTGAACGATAATAGACAAGAATTTTCTCGACGAATAATAATGTAAAAATATTTTAAAGCAAACAAACTGATCGACGTTATATTATTAAAAAAGGAATTTATATAATTTTACTTACAGATAAAGCGAATCAATAACCAAATACACAATTAATATGTTTTGTGTGAGAATGAATAATTTTCCCTTTTCTGTATACAGGACCCATAGACAACTAAATTGAGACAGGTACTGCCAGTATTACCGGTTGATGGGTAAAATTATGGCAAAAAAAATATTTTTTGCGGTTGATGCGTAGTGTGTGTGCACTTGAATGCGAGTAATTTACAGTTTAAGTGGGGATTGCGTGAGACATACATATTCCGGTATATTCAATGTCAACAAGTGAGGATTGAATGATCTACATTGCGGTATGGTGAAGTTATGGCGCGATGTGGATCATCGATATTCACACCCAGGGCGAATCGAGTGTACTCATAACGTGGTTGGCAATGGTAAAAAAAATGTGGTTTTGTGGAAGTTTAGTTCAGTTTAGAAATCTCAAAATGAGAATTAAAAAGAAAGAAAAGAAGAGAAGTATATGTGCATTGCATCATATACGCTTTTATACCGTTTATTCGTAATAAGAAACTATTTTTTTATTTAATTTTACCAAATATTTAAAATTGAACTTTGTCATCTTTTACATTATGGATGAGAGTAATATTATGATAATTGTGTTTTTCGCAGCCATCTGCTATGTAATTTATCGTCTTTTTGATATTGGTTAAAAACACGGCTGTTTTCAAATCAACTATTAATTGCCCTGGCGATTATTTGTCCGTCAATTTACCTATTTAATACTATTGTCGGTGCGTGATCTTGACTTGACATTCACGATTTACTAAATAATTGTAAAGGTCCTTTCAAATGTCTAAAACAACTTGCACGCAACTCTATGACAGGACAATAACATTTGTTGATGGACAACTTAGACAAGGAACAGATTCTATTTTCAAATCAAAAATAATTGCACGTATTAAGAATTCAAATAATTACGAAATAAATGATTCAAGAAGGTGTATCGGAGAACTACTTTAAAGGATTGCCATGACAACACAATATTTTGAAATAAAATTGCCGAAAATACAACAGCACAATCTTTTTACCGATACAGCGCAAGCTAATGACGTTTGTTAAATATTTAAACTGTAACGGCTAGTTTGTGAGAGATTATTGAAGATTAAATACTATCGGATCGCCAATCAAAAATGGGATAGTGTCGATCTGCGGGGAAAGAGAAACATCTTCAATTTGTATGTCAACTTTCTTTATTTAATAGTAGTATTGGCTATTTTAAAATCGACAGATTTAATGCATCAACCGTTGTGCACACGTTACAGTATCATTGAACATATATATTTACACAGAAAAGATCCTATTAATTTAGGATCATTTTTGAATTTATTCAAAGAAATCAACTGAATATTTCATTTATTTAGACGCGAAAATCCAGAAAATTTGTGGGTACGTAATCGCTTTGTAAATAATCTTATATTGAAGAACTTGTTTGTATGTATCCAATTTATATTTCCTCTAATATCTCAAAAGTAGATCGTCAGTTGGATCTATTTTGCATATGAATATATTTACATCCAATTTGTGTTTTATTAACCTTTTTTATTATCTTCTAATTACAATTTATTGGATTACCTATAAACGGCTTCTTCTGAAAGTTGATTTTATTTATTTCGGTTATAATGTACTTAACGCGCCAATCGTATTAACTCGTTATAACTGATGGTCACTGTTAAACTCAATTAAATCCGTCTGTGACCTTAATGCACTAACTTAAGGGAGCATATTATTGCAACCATCACAGCGATGCACTCATTTCTTAGAGGAGAAAATAATCAAAATGCGCTCACATAACCTTGAGTCAGAGAAAGAGAGTGAGCGATGTCTGTATTATATATAAATTAGTATATACTTTGTCAATATTGTACGAGTAAGTATGTATCATATACATAACAAGAAAATAAATGCGTATTGGTTTCGGGTTGGCAGATTTACCACAGCCACAATATGTTTAATGCAATTCTCATTTAATTCATGCATGTCTCGAACAAGAATATTCGTTATTACTTTTCTATTTTGATTATATGAGATTCATCGATGACATAATCTATTCTGATTTTGTAGCTTTACCGCGCCAGGTATGTCCATTATACTTCCCATACGATACTTACTTGTTTCAAATATGATATGACAATTATATATTTTAGCTGTGACATGATTAATCCTATTCGATATATTCCTTTGACTTCATGTATGATTCTTACATATTTCGTGAATATATCATGAAATTAAAATGGATGAGAGATTGTGGCATTGTTTTTTGAAATTATTTTTAACGGTACGTTGACTGTGGGCCATATTCACGTCTGCTACAGGCGCCTATTATACTATTGCATATGTATGTATGCGTCGGTATTTGGTAAATTGTTTATATTCGAGCATATATATAAAAGATTGGATTATTTTGAAGGTGCTAAGCAGTAGTCCTTCATAGAATACGTAATTTATTTATCTCGATAGGCCATAAAGTGTATTACATACTCGGTATGTGTACTGATTGGTTGTTGACTTCACTGAAAAGTTTTCTGACTATGGCCAGTAACAACGAGTCTCGATTCTCGAGGTCTTTCGGTGTGTATTGTGCACCGTCTAAGTATAATATAATATGTACGAACCAGCTTTATACGGTCTGCAGAGCACGCCATAGTCTGGCTTACTGACCGTAAGCGTAGGTATTTTACTGCTCGAGTGTACATACTTTGTTACCTAACAGTTATCGGAATAACTAGCCGATTTCGTACTATACACCTTGTACTATCCTGGTATTTGATAACGAATATTCAAAATATGTCACGAGCAATTTTAGGTGTTTTTGTTTTTAAAAATTAGTCGTTGAACATTTGCTTAACCGGTTTGAATATTATTAGAAAGGGTCATGAATGACTTGCTTTCCTTCCACCACCTGCACTTTCAATAAATACTTTGATAAAATGACTACCTATAATAAATACATCCTGTCCCACGACTTGTTTGCTTCTGGTAAACATTTGCTCTAAACATCTTGGGAATCATCATTGTATTTGGAGTCTGGTCTTTATGTGAGACTGGGAATTGTTAGAGAATTGTTAGAGTTTTCAACAATTTATCGTTAAACCCAATACGAATATGGGCATACATAAAAATATTATTTGGATTCCTTACTCATTATATTGTTGATATAAGTACTTTCCATCTCTCATGCCCTTCCATTCCAATAGTCTTCTCGAAAATATATTCTAAACGGCCTATAGTGGCTGGAAGAAATAGACTGTGTTCGTTGATGGCGGTATTTTTGGGTTTGATCAAGTCTAGTTGCTGGCACTATACAATGCAAGTCACGACAAATACAGCAGGTTTAAATTTATTGACCAACACGATTGTTCCAAATAATATTTATGTGAACCAAAAAATTACGTGGTTCTTTGAAAATAAATTTTAAAATTGTAACTTACCTCATATACCCAATGGGAGTATTTATATCATTTAAAATATTTTTGTTAATTTACCTCGTAAAATCTTAAGCCGTTTGTATTTGTTTGCCTAATTAAAATAACAGCTGGTGCATAAACATTATGTTTTATATGAAAATTATGCGGGTGATGTTATAATTTCCTGTTCTGTGGCCTTCACGATTTTGGTTTTAGGGGAACAAATTAACACTGACTTAATGACTTCAATGTTTTTAGAGAATATAAATACCCACGCTTGGTGTATTCCGGTTGCTGATTCTACCTTCAAAAGGCTTCGTGATCAAATTTGAATAATAAAATATTTCATTGTTTTATATTTTTGGAAGATCCGTTATCTTTCGATGGCAATCATTTCTCGTTGAGAATGCACGACATGAAATTTCGCAAATTAGACATGTTGAAACGATTTGTCATTTTTTGATTTGCGGGTTGAATCAGTATTTTGGTTCTGAATGTAGTATATTATGGATTCCTCCAATGTGAGGATGTATCTTCTATCTTCATAGATATTTTCGAAGATAAAATAATCCTTATATTCACTGCTGTTTTTGGTAGTTATTAAATATAAAAATCCTATCTGGCGAATATTATGATTGATCAATTGATCACTCTAAAAAGTTTGCAGTTTCTCGGCGCATTTAGATTTTTTGTCCATATCCTTCCTTGCGGATCTAACTTTCCCTCTTTTGTCAATTATTTTTCTATACTCTCTTGATATTTCGAAAATTCTACACGTTCTACATCAATACTTCAAAGCCTACCTAAACTTCTTGTACGTACGTAAATATTTTGGTTTCAAACTAGCGACCCAAGAAATAAAACTGGATATGCTTGCTACAACTATTCGACTGTCCGGAAATTTACCGCAACCATAACGCACTTATAATTATTATCTCACACGATTCGTACTAGTTACGTATGTAGGGCTGGAAAATTCCGAAGAAATTATGAAGAGTTGTGTGATTTGTTTCAAACATATGATTATGAAATCAAATATCCTTTAGTTGTCAAATGTGTTCTTTATCACTGAGCAAGTAAGGAATACCTGCTGTATAAAATCGTCTTAGGAGAAAAGGTAATTTTGTTATTTCAGAGAAACTAATGAATAGGTCACTGCGAGTCGTGTATTTTTATTTTTTATTGTTACACGTATTAATATATTGACGACAATCACCTCTTCTGAGCCGCCCGCATACGTCGTAACATCGAATGGGTGTGGCATGACACTAACTTCACGTCTCTCCCCTCCCCCGCAGTCCTCTTCCTTCCTCATACGCCTATAGCAACTTCAACTCTGATGCACTCACTTCCAGAGCGTTTATAACTCTTATGTATTTTTTAAACTTACATATTTTGAAAGTATTTCTTTCTACCAAATCGTTTTTATAAGGAGATTTTTTTTTGCATATTGCAGATAATTTATTCTTATAGAGTAAAACGACGGTGAATGTCAAAATGACTACATATACGACAAACCTTCATAAAATACTGTTTGAAGCTTTTGGTTACTTGCTTACGTATGTATGTCCATACATAAGTATATGATTATGTACATACATATCTATATATTATTAAGACTGAAATGATGACCCCAAGATCTTTTGAGCAAATGCTTGCCAGGAGTGAACAAGTAAAGGGACGGGGTATATTTATTTTTTATTATAGGTAGTCATTTTATCAAAGTATTTATTTATTGAAAGTGCGGGTCATGGAAGAAAAGCGAGTCATTCATGACCCTTTCCAATATTAGTATTGAATTGTCCCCGATTTTTGTTTTTTTCATAATAAATTGCCAATTAGTATTTATATTATATTTTACCATTTTGCTAGATGCGTGACGTTATTCATATTAAAAAAATGATAAAGAAATTATTGACTGTGTTGCATTTCAGGATCTTCCTTACAACTTGTCTATCACTTAAAACAAAGTCTTTCTTTATCGTTGGTTACATATAATATAGTAGATGTAAGCAACACGGGCTTTTTTGGCATAATTCAATTCGTATTTTATTGGCTACTAAATATAGATGCTTTTTATCAAATGTGATAAATTAAACTCATATTAAGGAGGACATGTTTGTCCTGTATCTAAAACTTCAATATTAATGCAATACATGATTGTATAATGTACGTTATGAACGAACTTTTATCTCGCGAAATAAATTACAAAATAAGGTCAACATCTTAACGTAGCTTATTAGTGGTTGCCATAAGTGATATTGTTTGTTTATGAGTTCGGTTCTGCTTGACAACACGATTGGGATTAATACTAGTCAGAATGTGTATGTGAGCTGCTTATACCATGTCGATTCAAGTCGGTTCGCCTACACAGGAGACAGCTCACCGTTGTGGTTAGTTACTCACTGATAGAGAATCGCTGGATGAAGTGCAACAGGGAGACCATAGCTTAAAAATATTTTTATATTCGTCAATGTATATCGTATTCGTATTTTTTATCAATAATGCCATTCAAAAAATGTAAATTTGTCAATAAAATGGAACAAGCAAACTTGCAGGTATTGTCCACTGAGTCAGTGCTTCCCAAAAATTTTAATGCCAAGGCCCGCTAAAATAGATAACAGTATTCCAGATCCCATTCAATTATATTCAGCAAGCGAAAAACTTCGCGCCCCCCCACAGGAATTCTGCCGTGACTCACAGTTTGGGAAGCTCTGCACTAAGTCAAGATATAATTGTGCGGGAGATTTCCAAAACACCGTGTTAAAATTCCACAATAAGTATAGGTACTAGAAATAACTAAGAGTTTTTCTTTATTATTTATTCTAAATTATAACGACATGCCAACGAATCAATTAAGATTACATCGTAACATATTATATTATTATTAAATTAAAATATAATAGTTGTGTGGTCACCTCACAGAGTACGTACGCACTATATTATTGCATACATTTTCATTCAAGTCACGTTTAATACTCATTGGACCGGTAGTTACAAAAAATGCTCGGTCATACAAGTCATCTAGATACAAAATGTGTTATTCAAGATTCGACGTATCAATAAATGTTTGTTCACTCGCAACGGTAAAACTGCTCATATCACAGTCTCCTGTTGTCTAATGAGAACTGTTTCTTTATGATACATATACTCGTAAATCGTACACGTTTAACACGTGTTAAACGTCTAATGATACGCATTACAACGTAGCAAAATTAATATAAAATAATCATTCATTCATTTATTAATTGAGCGTTCGTTTTTATTAAGTATACTCTTCAAAATAGCCTTAGCTACAATCTCTATTGACAACTTTTTGATTAAACCAACCGATTGTATTTTACGTTTATCATGAATTTATTTGTTGATCATTATTATTACCATCATATTTTTATTTGAAGTAATTTTCTAGGCCTACTCCCTAAGAATTACTGTGTACATAAAGATGACATTTATAGTATACATTTTCTATGCATTTGATAAAGAACAATTGTAGACTTCATTGGTTTTACGCGCTGTAATATCTGCGTATGTACTTTAAGGCTGTATGTATTTTTTTAAATCTTAAACTCGAAATATATTCTGAATTATTTAAAATCAATTTCCATCAAGCACCATCCGTCGAAAATATTAATTATCGAAATATATTGTTATTAATTACCTAGTTGATACTGCTAGTTGGAATGATATTGTTTGTATTAAATTAAATCTAAGCCTTTGAACCCTACGCGTTATTTTAATATCTTTCATATCATCGATGATATGTACTGTTCAAATGTTTCAATGATTAGTATATAAAATCGATGCCGTGCTCACGCATTAATAGTATCATTTTTTATTACTATCATCACATTTGAGATGTACTATTTAACATATTACTCTCCAGAGTCGGTAATATGAGCACATAGGTTCCGGTTAAAAACAACTCGTTTCCTATTCTAATTAACAGTCCCGTCACTTCACAAAACCCTTTTTCACACTGACAGCGTTGCTCGGCAACTACAAAATTAGTATCTCGATTTAACAATGTCTCTTTTATTTTAGGCGTATGAATTATCCTTTCCATTACAGGTATTTGGTACCGCTATTTCTCATTATGCTGTATCATCGTGTATGTATTGTTTTCATTGTTCATTTACCTGTGTTCTACATCAGTTGCGAAGACTACGTATTAAACGATTGTTTGATATTCATCATGACATAAAATAATTGAACATAACAAGTTATATTTACAAGATCGTGTGAGCAACTAACTACCTAATATTATAACTGATATTTTTGCAATTCCAGCAAATCTTTCGTATTAAAATATTTTAACAAATCAGCTGTGAAAACTCAGTGATAAAAAACAAATACACCATATTCGCTCCGAAAGTGGGGTATTATTGATCTCGGCAATGTGACGCATGTCTTGACAGATTATTGTTTACGAGAGTTGTATGTCAGATAATTTCTCAACCTAATGATAATGCAGTCCTGCATTTTTGGATTTTTAAACTCGACAGTTGAGGGAATCGGACCGGCATTCCCTGAATTGATAGGCGCGCACGCTAACCTCTCTACTACCGGGTAGACTAAACATATCATATCGTCGTATTACCGCCAAAAGACATTAAATACATTTTACGACAATTTCTTAGGGTATAATGATTTTACTTTAAGAAATTATCGCAAAATGTATTCAACAGAGAGAATCAACCATTAAAACTCGATTATTTCAAAACTCACTTTTTTACATGCACGTCTTTTTCCAGTAATACGACGATATGTAGATAATATAAAATAAAAAAAAAACGTAATATATTTAAATAATTATGTCATGAGACCTGTCGGAATGAGCCAAAACTAACCTCGATTTCTAACGAAACTAACTACAACGACTAGGGATGCCTATATCGTTATTGCAATGACGATTAACATTAAATTAGACGTTAATTATTGGTGTGTAAGAATACAGTTATATTAAAACCGTGCTGCGGGGAAATAATTAGAAAATATAAGTGTATAAATCAATCACGCACATATTTACAGCGCCAGCAGCTAAGGACACTTTTAATAATATTCCATTAGCAATAAGTAAGTGTTACTTGCAGTTATGGTGCTATAATTATGCCAATATGTTTTTGGAAATTATAAGTTGCAGGGAGAAGGAAAAGTATCTTTAGAGCCTACGTGCAGATGATACATTGTGCGTTTTGGATGATTATTGGTTTTTCTTATAATATTGACACCTACCTAACTTTCAGTGATTTTTATCATGCGAAATCAGGCAATTTACGTAGGTAGGCCTTATTCTTGCCGGTTCCCTATCGCTGGCCTCTTTATTTTACTATATTTGAAGAGGCCGATGATGAAAGCTGCTGTTGTCACTATTGTTTGAGATATAGGTAGGGTCGTAAAACAATCAGAAATTAAAACCGCACCGCAAAAATGACGACGATTTACACAAAGAAAATTACAATTCGGATTGTGGTGAATAATAACATCCACGCCCGATACTGTATCTGCATTTTTATACTTGCTTCTTTTATGAAATACTGTTCAAGCAAATGATTGTGTCTTGTATAATTTATACTGAAACACTGTTTACTTTTAAACGCAATTTCGTATCGCTTTGTTTTTTGTGCCAAAACATTCCTGACACATGTACGATATTGATAATTTTTTTCAAAGTTTTTAAAGTACCATGTTTGCAGTTGTAATAATTAACAAATGAATATTCATTAATTTTCTAATGTACCCGCTTCCACTGTTTGCAATGTACTGTTTATTTGACGCTGTATTTTTTTTACTAAAAATAAATCATTACTATGATCTTTTCTACATTACTACTAACACATAACATGTGTATAAATATCAAAACTCATCATTCATGTATATTAATTATTCTTAATTTATTGTTTGATATTCAACTTTGGTATTATATGCTTCGTTTCTTATCATCTTGTATGTTATTTAACGTACACCTTTCAATATACGTTTTGCTATTCGAATTTTTTAGTACCCTAAGAAATTAAACAGAATCTCTATAGTAGATTAGATTAATAAATTTCACCAGACTGATCTAGTAATACGAATAATAAGTTCGTGCAGATGAAGCCTCAAAGCTTAACACGAGAAATGAATTGTTGATGGACTAATTTTGATAGCTGTATGCATGATAATTTTATCGCTAGCTAAAATTCATGGTGTAGGAAACAAAATACTTTAAGAAATCTGCCGGCCGTTTAGTGCGCGTAGTTTTCATTTCTTCACGACCATAGCTTTTATGACTAGAAAACGGACGGTGATTACACATTTTATTTCTTTTCGTACGTTTTTTTTTCTATGCGGATTCTTCAAAAGCTTTTTTATACGTGGAACATCGGTAAGTCAGTTATGTATATAGATTACATTCGGGGAGTTTGATAGTAGCTTATTCCTTCTAGTGTAATTGAAAGGGTTTAAAGAAAATAAATCTAACATTGGAAATCTCAAGAAGCATAATATTGTACTGTAAAAGATTTTAAATTTACAAAAAATTGGATAAAGGTTAAAAGACATGTTTTACTAACATAATGTCATTCTCAAAATACTGATCTGTTAAATGTAACTTTGTTCATGTAAATAAATATAAATATCTGGTTACTTCATTATAAAACTTCGTGCATATTACTATTTTCTTGTTTTTATTTCAAATATAACTGAGTTGAAATCAGGCATTAAGTAAAATAATAACCAAAATGAGATTAACTCTCGTGTATACGAACAGCGCTTATAATCTAGCTTAGAGACGTGTTACAAACTTGGCAATTAGTAGTCTAAATTATCATCTGACGCGAAAGGTCGAGAGAGAGGATAGAGATTCGTCAAAGATTATCTTAATGAAAACATAACACTGTAAAATATAATCGTAACACCAACAGCGAGAAATGAAACAGTCTAATAAAGCAGACGAAAGCTTTATAATATCTAATATAAACATATTTTAAGTTTGTCATTGGAGTTAAGTTATCTTATCTATCATTAAATTATTTTACAAGCTGTTCAAACTTAAAATCTCTCGAAGTAAATATGTTGACGGTAAATAAAATGAAGTCCCTTTTAAGTTTTTTTCCGTTATTAACTATTCAATCAGCTTTTTAAACCTCATTCATTAATTTTAATATATGAGTTATTTATACTATGTAGCCGAAGTGAAACTTGCCATGGTTAAGTAAGTGCTTCAGTACGGTATTTCATGTCAAGTGTGTGTGATGTACGAGGGTATTTTTCTATAAAGTTATGCTGTAAAGATTTATTTTTATGTATTCTAAGTTGTTTTTGTTGATCATTTTTTCGATTGCGTTATTTTTAGCTCGAAACATATTAGTAGATAAACGTCTTAAAGCATGAAGTTCTGTCAAAATACGTTTTGCACTTTAATAAATTAATTTAAAACACAAACTTCCACCATTGCTCTATCCAATAACGTAAAAGTCGCCAGGATCGAACGAATATATCGTAGAAATTTTAGCGGATCAAATTGGTACCGATTTCGTGACGTTTGGGTCATTTCCGGTTTTGAAGAGTTATTCACGTTATAATCTAACATACATCGAGTATGTATTAAAAGTTTCTATATTGTCACTTAATATCTATCGTCTGGAAGTATATTGTAAATACACATCTGATTTACATATAAATCGAGTCAATGCGTGCGTACACGGATGACATAAAAATGGTTTTACGCCAATGCTCCTCTGGCCCTATTTCAGAACGATAAATCATACAATATAAATCGATTCGGTACTTGAGATTGTTTAGACGGTGGCTCCAGTCCAATAATGTTCCAATGAAAGCTCAACATTACAATCGTTATTTTCCATCGACCAAACGTAAATAACGATTTAGATTGACTTGTGATGATAGGACACTGTTTTTTTGTTCACCAGACCGCGACTTGCTTTCGAACAATGCCTCAAAACACACCCAAATCAAGTGAGTCCTACTATCTGTAGTTGAATATATTTTATTATACAATTGCCCCACTCGAACAATATAATATATATGGATGTAGTTGAGCAGAAGACGCCCAAGCCACATAGTAACAAACATGAGAAAAACGCGGGTGAAATTTTAAGGAAAAAAATTAACATTTAGTATGAATATTATATTATTAATACTGTAATATAAAATATATACGTTTATTAATTGAGATATATTTGAAAGTGATAATTATTATGATTTAGAATAGGTTTAGTTAAAGAATTATTTGTAATTAAGTAACTTTATATTTAATATTCAAAGGCGAAAACGTTCCAATCACATGGATGTTTTCGAAGCATTATATGCAATAAAATGAAAGATTTCAATTTGTGGCTTGGACGCCTTCTGCTTAACTACATTTATATTTCAATACTTCCAAAAAAACTTGTTTTTCTTCGTGTGCAGATAGCCTTTTGTTTTTGGTTGTTTTTTAACAACATATAAATTTAAATTTTGAATCATTCTGTAAACTAATTAGCTCATAATTAATGTCTTCTTTCATAATTATTTCTGTATGGTAATTTAAAGTCATTATATTAGAATAATAACACAATAAATGTGTATAATATTTCTATAAATATTTTTTCACACATTTTCCTCTTCCAATACAGTTTCATAACACTGAAATAACTGTATAACACAGTGCTTATTTTTCAAAATAGACTTTTAATAAATTTTGCTAATAGCCTTATTTATACACAAGCCTGACAGCGGTTGTCGAAATCATACAGAAATAAGAGCTACAACTATTCGGAGTATTCAGTGGGTACTAAGGAACGGTTGGAGCAGGCGCACTTATCATGGGGGCGCAATATATTAGTTGAGGCCACAACTTAAGTAAAATTGAAGCGAAAAAATGTGATTGTTTTGGAAGGAAAGAATTTGAAAGTAGCGTAGAAAGAACGGAGAGAGCATACAATCAAAACGATTTTACTTGCCCCAGGGGGCTAAATTTGTAGTTACGCCACTGGGAGTTTTATTTATTAATATGAGTCTCTACTTCTATTGTATTAATTCATAGCAAGAAAAATGATGCTTCGATTATAATAATTGTTGTCACTGCAGTCGTTGAAGTCATACAGAAATGACAACTGTTCGTACAGAAAATAATATATCAATTGTATCTATCCATCAAAATTTAGTTTGTTTTTATTTTAGTAATTAACGGATAAGTTCACAATTATATCGTTCTGAAAATAGCCATTGATAAATTAACAGTAATTGTAGTAGTAGCAGTTTTATTGTCATTAAATATATTTAAAAAAAACTGAATCGTAGTTGTGGATGGTGTCGAAGAGAATTATCTCTGATACTGATATTACGATATTATTAATATTGCTTTCTGTCTTATATTATAAACCTGTACGAAAAAAAATATTTTCTAACAAAACTTTTAACTTGGAAATAATCCGTTCTATGTTTAGCTATAATTTTAATGTTGATCGATTATATCTATCTATCAAGATGTCAATAAAGAGAAGCAACCGTTTTTAATCATTCAATAAAACAATTAATATTACAGTATCATAAATATAATACTGCTATGTTTATTTTGTTAACTCATTGAAGTAAATACATTATTAGTGTCTAGCAAAACTATTGACTTATCCCCAAAGTTCCCCATTATGTCGAGCCATAATCTTAATGTTGGTGATTATTCTATCAACAGGGACTTGGAAAAGTTTGTTCATAACCAACCACTCAGCGTAATGTTTTCAACTCTTTGGAAGCGAGACAATATAAACAGATTTTCTATAGATGTGATTTAATTTATTTATGCATTAAAATTAAATGACACCTTTTCTATTTAGTCATAATATTAAATTAAATATTCTCGTTTTACATTCGAATCGAAATCGTGACATTAAATTTGAAATTTTATTATCAAATTTATTACCAATAATTTACTTAATAGAACGACAATATTTTAGCATCTATAAAACCGTCCACAGATTATCCAATTTGTATGGTTGACAAATGGTTGTGGTCCGGAAAATATATCGTGGGTGTGTTTGTTTGCGTACTGGCCGCGGCATATTTACTAGCGGTTTTTTTATTACAAGTTTATTTATAATAAAATGGAGAGTGTTTTGTACTTCATAAAGCGTATTGTGTTTACTATGATGGATATTTTTCATGAAACAATTCTAAAATATATTATTAAGAACTCATAATTATGAGTGCAAGCTAGCTGATGATTGGAACAAGGACATTTTTTTTATCTCCGCAATATGAATGAACGTTTTAACATATTTTTCACGAAAATTGTTTGTTAGGCAATTGCCAAATCCAATGATAATTCCAACCTGCGAACCCTCATTCTTTAGAACCGAGTCGCGCACGTTAACCTCTCGGCTGCTGGGACTTAATACAGAACATTAATGCGTCTGTTATTGTGAGTTTATATTAATTCATGAAAAGTTATAATACATAATTACTTACAAAAGTCATTGGCTTATGCATGAGGAGGATTATTGTTTTTTAAGAGAATATTACATTTGGTTGAATAATATTGATAAACTGATTGCATACATAAATGGCATTGGTTATAAAGAAATAGCAATAGCGTTGCAATGAAAAGAGTCCAGCGATTCGAACTAACTTAAATAAAAGCTTTACTAATAATAATAATAAATAAAGCATGGATTCGTCAAATTGAAAAGGAATATTGAAATACAGTTTATTTCCATCTAAGTTGATATTAATCGTAGTCAAACAGAGATTTACCGAGTTACAATATATTCACGAAACTGTCTTCTAACCCCGAGAACAAAGAAGTGATTTAGAGGCTTAAATATCCCGATAACATACTTCGTAAATAATCGTCCATAAATCGACAGACTTTGGAGAGAAAATCGCTTTCCATAGTCAGGAGCGTTTAAATTTATCGTTTCTTTATCTAGCCATTTTAACGTGTGCGACTTAAGTTATTTTTATCGACAGTGCTGAGTCAAATAACTAAAATAGTTGATAACAAAATAAGACATAGATAAAAACAAACAAACATAATTTGACGTTTTGTGGAATCATTTATTTACAATGTTAGTTTACATCAAATGTTGAATGTGTTTTTTTTTTTGGAACCAATTTGTCATGAAACATACGTACTAATTAATAGTATATTTTACTTTAAAACTTTGGTTAGGGTTGCCGCAGACAAAGAAAAAAAATACGCAATCGAATGTTTTATGGAATTGAAATATATTTTTTACAATATTTTATATAATAAATACTTGATATGTATATATTTTTGATCAGTGGTTCTAAAGTGTGTTATAATAGTTAGGTTAGTTTGTCAAATTAGGTTAGGTTTTGTTAGGTTAGGTCGGATTGCAGTTAATCAATAGAATACTTTGGTTAATCTATTCTAATTTTTATGTTGATCAACACCACCGTCTTCAGCTGCATCTTTCGTTTTATGCGGCATGTCTTACATCAAGGATATGAGTCAATTTTATTTAGATTTGGAGTACATATTATAGATTTACAATTACAAATTATAACTAAATTTAGGAAATGTTCGCGGCATGCATTTTGGTTTGAAAGAATTTATGCCTCGGTTTATATGTATAGTGAAAAGTTTCAATTTAAAATATTGGGTTCTATTCTTTTATTCAAGTTACGAGTAAAGCTTAATTGAAATAATAGATTTATATTATTAACAGATATTCATCCTTGCTTTCGATGTAATATTATTATTTCACGACGAAAACCGTGCGATTTCTTTTCCTGAAATATTTACGTAAGTTATACAATCCCTAAGGATCATTATTTTCTATCATTTTTCTTTTTTCTCTTCTCCGATCGCTGATGAAGTCTCTAAAGGTAGGTAAAAAAGAAACGTCGTCTTTTTTCAAACTGTATACTCTGGAATTGTAGTTATTACTTGTTTTTTTTCCATTCAGTTCTTATTTTTCCAATACAGCATATTTTTATTTCGAATATTTTTCGAGAGAATAAAGACAGATATTTTATGCATTGAAAGAGAGAATAAAGCGTTTTCATTTGCTTGAATAAATAGAAAAGGAATTGAGAATATCCGATATGGAAAAGATTGGCTTATGATCGGCAAAAGCTTTATATCCTGTAAAACTTCGTATTGATGTATTTTAATAATTTTAATTCCAATATTGATATCCATACCGTATCCGTATTATTAAAATTCGCCCACACCCTATTTGCTTTCCCCTCAATCACCTGCTCGTCTTCACACCAGCTATGAGAGTGTGTACCGTGGCGTTAAGAAGTGAACCGCTCTTAAAACTTTCAGAAGTGTCACAGAAGCAGCTTCCCAAGACCTTCTTTCCATACCGTTTATTTCTTATAATCGTTAAACATAGGCATGAACTCAATATATCAAATTTTAATAATTGATTCTATCGACTGTTGGAACTAAATTAAAACCCCCAAATTTTCCATGTATACAAATAGTAATTTCGTTTAAGAATAAACGGTCGTATATTTATTGTAGTGTTTTGAAATTAATATTCGTTTGTTTTGATAGGAATTGCGGACTTCATTCGTTTTATAGACCAAAGATATATATTCTGTGTTTTACAGATCCACCGTATATTTATTTATTTATGAGGCACCAAAGCATAAAGTTGTCAACTTATTCGAACGATAAATTAGTTAGTATCTACCTAGTAGAATTTTGCTTTCTATACATCCTTAAACGTCAGATTAAATTACGTATATTTTTATATCCACGTTTTTTAGTTTTTTCTATACGCGTGGGGGTTTTTGTACGAGGAAATCTCTCCTGTTATATAAAAATGTTTTTAATGATTAAATTTACTGTGAAATGAATGACAATAGTTTCATTCCTATATTAGTGGTAATTGGCACTTTCAGCCGTGTTGTGAATTGTATTATACAATACGTCCACTTCCTCCTACACTGACCGTTCTCAACTCTGAATCCGTTGACTAGTGTGATATTTCAAGTCGTAATTTTAATGAAGTCAATTTTCTTATCAGCATATACTAGAAAACACGTATTCTATTTCAAGCTATAATGTTTTACAAATATCTTGATATTTGCTCCATTCGTAAAGTGTTTGTTCAGCAAAACATTAATCATGCATTTTGTTATATATTATCAGCATGTTTGTGTTTTAAAATGAGTTTCATTCGAGTTCTTGCGTCAATTATATCATCGGACGTCTATTTGACTTCTACGTGAATTTACAATCTATACGATCTTTAGTTGTTTCTCTTTAATCTTCACCAACGCAGTTTCACATGCGTATTACTGTAATTATCCGGTGTAATAAATTAATAATAGACCCACACAAGATTTTAAACTGACGTATTTTAGTTTTTCAACATATCAACGACTGATTTGTGCTGATTCTCTCGTCTACTACATTGATAACCATTTGACGTGAGTGAAATAACAATCGGTTAGATCTTTCTGTATTTCCTTTAATCTTCGGCAACCCAGTTTGACAGGGCGTCTATTTATTGTACGTATATGATATTTATATGTATATACTCGTTCTGTTTGGACTAGAAACATTTTACATTCTTTGCTTTTATATGACAGTTATATGATTGATTATGATATTTTATACGTAATACGTAATAATTTATACACTTCCACAGACTAAAAAAATTAACAGTAAACTAAAGTTAATTTTTGTTTCAACTATAAGTTAACGGTGTTGCATGACGACTGGCTATTTAAATAATGATAAACTTGCATTGTTGCACTTTATCTGCGAAGATAAAAATAAATGTGTCATGTTTAAGTTGATAGTAAATACATAATAATAAAA
>JAGVSQ010000154.1:3251-50460 GCA_022683975.1 Rhyacophila evoluta
CTTTTATTATAATATTGCAGTTTTTTTTTTTGTAAAATTTAAGACTAGCCCAGAAATGATCAAAGGTATCTTTTTGTTACGTTTGCTTCAGCAACGGACCGTATTTATCTTAACAACCTATCTTAATGTATTTGATTTCATGATGTTACTATAATGATTATCCAAACGCTCATACCATTAGGTATATATTTTTAAAATTCGTTTGGAGTCATACAGTTTCAACTTTTATAAAAAAAGATATTGTCTCATCTTAAAACGAAAAACATGAATTGTTCAGGCAATCTACACGTGATACTATGATATTCTTGAAACGAACAAAATTGGATATACAATTGGGTGAGGTGATTCCAGAGTGAACTTATTCCATTATGCTAAAATTTAAAGAAGAATATTGTGCACGGGTATTTTTAATACGAAAAAACCATTTAATATCCTTTTTAATGTTTATTTTAGCTTTCAATATTTTCAAAAATGGTTTTGTATACTAGTTTGTATGCTATGTGGTTCTACTATAAAAAAATACTTTGCTTAAAATCATCATTTCTAGATTTTGGTGTAACGGAATAAGTTCACTTTGGAATTACACCACTCAATATCTTTTCACAAGACCATCGATACGCGCTATTCTAATAATTAAAAAAAATCTTTAAAGATTTATTTTATTACTCAAATGTTTTGTACATGATATTTGAATCTATTGTGCACTAAGTCTCTGAACAGAGTTTGATATCGACTAGACTCGCTGAAATAGGTGAGTATGTGTGCATGTATGCGTGTCCTTTGCAGATTAGCGTGGGTTGTTCGCTTATCGGAGGACAAAGGAGCCTTAATTACGAATTGCGATACGACAAACAAAGGGGAAGCGGATTAACTCGGTATTCATACTTCCGATTCCATCTCCCTTCCTTCTCTAACCCTGCTCCCAATATTTACCACAATCCACTCAAATAGCTTATACATGTGCACGCAACCAAATTACACGAACATTGTTGAATATATGAGCTTTTTGGTATTGGAATGGTTTGCCCAGTTAATTAAAAATGTTTCATTAGCCATAGTTCCGAATAGTTTATTTGTAATAATTTAGTGAATAAGAAACTTTTTTTTTTAATTCAATAATTTATCTTGTTGTTTACTTCCTTTTTATTTTAATAATTTGCCAAGGTTTTACTAGGTAGATTTCATCGGTATTGGATAATATGTTTTCAAAACACGAATTTTATAAGTAATACATTAATATTAAAAAAAAATTGATAGCACAAAAAGAATAACGCCATGCTTATGTCTAGATTGCGCACTGCACGAGGGCGCCTAAATATGACAGGCGTCTTTTTATAAGAAAAATGAAATATATTCGCCAGTATTTTCCGTAATTATATTTGCGTAAATAAAACAACATACTTACTTAAAACAAAGAAAATTATAAAGGGATAGAATGTTATAAACCAGCAAAAACATGTTCAAAAACAGATAGTTCAAAACCCATAGCGCTGCACTGATTGTATTTAATATAATATTAAACGATTAAGCATTAAACTTAAAAAATAATCTGTACTCTCTAAATGTTTTTAATATTACAAAAAAGATGGTTAAATGTTGCTAGTTTCTAATTTTACCTTGGTATATTTTCGTTAGTGAAATTAGAGTTCAAAGATGTTAATATTTTTTTTTAAAAACACGAGATTAATATAAATCAACTAAAATCAATTATGAAGGCTTTTTTATAGAGACAATAATTAATTTTAGTTAGATTAGTTACGTTATACTCAATAGACACTCTTAGAATGTTTACAAGAATCAATAAATAAATATTTTACTGATATGTTAAATAAAACTTCGGGTAGACAAAGCAGGCACAGGAATTCAAAATTGAACGTACGTTTCTACTATTTATGTTGCTTTAAACGTTTCTAAACAATAAAAACTTATTTTGACTGAGTTTACTGTAGTATTATTTTCAGCTTCATTATAAAAAAAGATTTATGACAATCATATTGTTTAAATGATATTTGTTAAATATGCATATGAAAACAAACGGCTTAAATAATAAAGATTTCAATAATATTAAATTTTAACCCTTTATGTTAATATTCAATGCTAATAGACACCCCCTTTTTAATACAATCGTAAGCACTTAATATAATATAATAGTGGCTGTACTTTAAAACCTTTTCATATAAATTGTTACTGCCAGGCAAATTAATACAGGTAACATTACCCATCTGTATTTATATAAATTATTTAAATATACTTATACGAATGCCATTTTTAAAATGCTTTTCATTTAAGGGTAGGATTTAATGTGATATTTTTATTATTATATCAAAATTACATATCATTTTTAGGGTGACTATTTCATCATGAACTATTTTTATAATTTTCAAAAAGCTTGACAATAAATACTATTCAGGTATATTACTCTTATTTTTGATTACTTAAGTTGTGTCAGAATCGTATTGTAATCTTAGTAAAATGCGACTGAAATGCCGAGGATAGGCGAATACCAAATTTTTTGAAAAAAAATGGCTTATCACAAATTACGGAATGAGTATATTTAGAATAATTTTTAATGTCTCAATTTTGTCATTTATTTTTCGTTTATCAAAATCGATGTTTTTTTAAAATGTTTCATCACATTATGAATTGAAATATGGTGCGTAAAAAGGAGCTATTATTTCCGAATTTCCTCAATTATAAGAAATACGTATTTTTTTATATTTGCGTGTTTCTAGATTTATATCGCTTCTTATAATCAATGGTGTCTGGAACAGTTTGTGATTAGTAATCATTATTTGTAAAAAAAGTGTTATTAACACCATCGTATGGTGAATGACATGACGACTTCTTAAAAATATTAACAGGCGCTAGTTAAAATAGTAATCATTCACACTCTTATGTACGCCAACCGAGGCCTTGAGAAGCTGGTCTTGGAATATTTATAACACTTTTAAAAGTAACTCACATTTGTTATAGTATGGTATACACCGGCATAAAAGAGTGTAAAGATGTGGCGGATGGTGTATACGAAAGCAAGTATAATTTATTTATTTTAATACTAAAAGATTTAGTGCTCGAAATATAATGAAATATTACGAATTTACAGTGTGTGGAAATCTAGTTTTGCCTCACATTATAATGTGAGTAATTGCAAGCTATCGCTATAAATTTGTCCATTTTTTCATTGTATAATCAAATAAAGACCCTGTATGAAAATATAATTACTCAATATGTATGTTTTGTGTATAACGTATTTTAGAAAATTTATTATTTCTGTTGACATCGAGCTATTTTAATTGGTGGCTTCGTAAATAAGCTGTAGAATGATTCATTAAATAAAAGCTCTCTTCATACATAGGTATAGTTTCGGCTTAATTATTTGACCAGAAATTGCTTAATTTGGGGTTACACAATGCGGTACGTATTTGGTACAGTCGCGGAGTTATATCTCTTCTGTGACATCCAAAACGGATTCTTTCCACTGGTTACGCCTTAATAATTACTGTCTCCGGGGTGTTTGTCCAGTGCCGCACTATAAAATAAAATTAATGGGTCGTTAAAAATATTATGTCAGTCGTTCAAAATGCCAGTTACTTGCAGGGAATAAATACAAAATATCTTTTTTTCGATGCAAGCTTCATTTACGCTGTAAAATGTATTAATTATCTACATCGAAATTTGTATCTATTTAAATTTGAACAAAAATATTGGTGATAAAATAGTAAAATTGTGAAAATTTGTTATTGCATTTATAACGGCATAAAAAAGAAAGGAAATTGAAATGGGTTCAAAAGAGTGTGATGTATAAAAATTACAGTTTAAAAAAACTATCCGTTACTTTATTACTTTTGGCTGATCTTTAATGAGTTTTTTTTCAATAATTTGATAAATTACTTAAGATTTTATGGCGATATATTCGCGTAACAAGCATAATATCATCATGAGTTATAAAGATCTCCACAATGTACTTGTTTTATAAATTTATTTTTCAACAAATTGCTCTCCATTGAGTATCCAAGTTTTATGTCTTTGAATTTTAGTGCTAAAGGTCGAGGCTTTTAATCCTACAGCTGCATAAGAAAATAAATTAAATTATACTGTATTTTAATGATAATATTGTAAATAAAAATTTAAATTATTACGAGTTGTGATTTTTCCCTAGTTCGTTCGCAAATTGCAGGTGGTATAAATATATATTACATAGTATCTACGTAACTGTCGCGCTAGCATATTCTGTAGAATACTTTATGCTTTAATATATTATAGATACTTCAATAGTGTTCATTAAAGTTCACGTGATTTGTATTCTATTGATTGTTTTAATTTTTTTTTTGAAGTAATTTTGTCTACTGTCAATCCTTCGGAACAAGACAGAAACTAAACTGTCTTGAAAAGTGAAGTAGACAAAAGTTTAGATTAATAAAGTTATCCTTTCATAACCAACCCTGCCGTTGATGTTTTAGAAACACACGCGGGCGCTTAAGCTAGTAGTGATTATATTATTATCAATTTATTCATTGAGTATTTAACTAACACTGGTATGAGTGTGTTGATTAGTAAAACCACCTGCGTAGCGACCGACTTCAGTTCCTATTCAGACCAGTTCATTCGACTTTTGTTTGAAGCTAAAATAATAAAAAGGAACGCATTCAAATCGAGTGCACTTCTCTATTATTTGTTCATCGCTGCGGCGTTCGTTCGAAGATTTTGTAAGGAGATGCTCTTCAGCGTCAGTAGGCAGACAATGGTACCACGGAGACGTTATCTGTCTGCTGACTGACTACTTTTTTACTTCATTTTGATAAAGCCATACAATTAAAAAAAGAAGAATACGCGAGTGTTAGCATAAAACGAGATTATCATCCGACACAAATTTTACAGAGGATGAAAAACTCTCTTTAATCACTATAATTACATCAAATTCAATATTTATTGAAATGTTACTAGTACATTCACTTATGTTTTTTTAACGTTGACATTAAAAAAAAGGTAATTTGATTTAACGATATTTATTACAGAGAGTTTTTTCATCCCTTGTATTTTTTGCTGTATGGCATACGAAGTATTTCTTTGTCAACACAATTAGAATGCTTATTAAAATGAGGATATTTGTATTAATAATTGGAATTTATATAAAGTAATTAACACCAGGTGATACAAAAATGGTTATTTGATAATATGTATCTTCCTTTCGTTAATTTTAAGACATCCGTATGTTAATTTTAGAGATATATTTTATTATATTTCACTTAAAATCCATTAGGAAGCGTACATATGCGGTTTCAAATCATACAGTTTGTTTTAACGATTGTCTGAAAACTAATCTCAAATTACGTTTTGAGATTTTAAATCCATGTTTTTGAGTGGAAATAATTAACAAAAGTAACAGTAGCAATATTTGACATCCTTCTTTATGAAGGCATTCTTAGCTTTCTTTTCATATTATTCTTGGTATGTATATATTCTCGCATCAGACGTTCCTGATAACCAACAAAATACACTATGAAATGAGCACATAAAACATATCTGCAGATTTATTGTACAATAGCTTTACTATAAATAAAAACTATTTAGCTAATTGCATAGTATGCAATTCCCTATTCTAGTTTGCTTTTTTCCATTAGGAATATTTCTGATGTATCAGTTTTTTTTAAAGTAAATATGTTTCGCGGATGTATATATTTTTCAAAGAATTATTTTAAATAAGTATCCTTCCTAATTTTTATTTTTATTTTTGAATGATGAAAAAAGCAACTCGCGTCCTGATGACGATATCGAGACGATGATAACCAAAGACAATATAAAATCTTACTGCGTAATTTGAAACTGGGACGCTTGCACCGTCTTCTTTTTCTTTCATGATCATCTTTCTATTCACACATTAACCACTGAGGTTTTTTCTGCTCGCTACTGTGAATCATCCATCAAAAATCAGAAGTCTGATGATGAATAGCGTACACTTTTATGTGACTTTAAAAAATCTTAGTATTCAATTAAGAGTATAAAGTGGATTTACTCGGTTTCTCGTAAAAGTTTTAAAAGACTATCAATTCGTTTATAAAGATATAATATAGTCGGTTGACCTGGTAATGGGTTGGAAATGCATACACTTTGAGACTGGCTTAAATATCACAGCTGCGTAAATCAAAGTTTTAGGTTTGATTTTCGGTAGGCTTAGCGATTGACGATTGAGTAAAAATACGGAATTGGATTTATCAACAAATGTGGGAGAGAATGAATTTACTGATTTATTTTTTGAAAACTCCGAACCGACGTATCTAAATAGAAGTTTGTGAAGAAGTAGGGAATATTAATATTTTTGTTGTTCATTTATGTTCGCCCCATTTGCTGCAATGATTTATTGGAAAAGTGTTAGTGTACATAATTATATTTCAGGATGATGGAATGGATATTTTTATTTGTTTAATAGCACAACTTTATAATTATCGTGTTGAACAGATTAAAAACCATTTGCTACTATATGAAAGAAAACACAAAAAGAATATTTTGTTCTGCAATGGTAAAAATCTGATACTATATTACTTTCTTTGTAAAATAAATGCTATAATATCGTACACAAAAGTTTCAATATTAAATAATTCATACTTTTCCTTTTCTTTACGATACCAGTTGCAAAGTATAAAATTTGTATACATACTGGGATTAAAATATATCACGAAATAAATAACAGCCATTTTCAATTAACCTAATTAGCATATTTTGCCCATAAGCGTACGCCGCCGTTCGCAATCATTCTGGCAATGATCGTTTTGTTGTCGGGTGAGTGCTGTGATGCATCATTCCCGTCACGTAGGGACGTAGTTCGACTCCCGCCAGGTGCACTTCGGTCGCTATGTGGACAGCTTCCTCAGACGCTCAATTCAGACTGTCTTGCACCGCATTGCTTGCGTATTCGATTAATTATATTGTATCGTAACCTCGCTTGTGTGTACATTTCATTCATTTCGGATGAAAAAAATACAACTGACGAGATATATATATTTAAAAATAAAGTCGAGTAATTAATTAAATGTTTTGCAAAAGCTTTAATTAATTTTCGATCCATCATGATGCAGGTAAATATTTGAAATGACTGCCTATTAATTTTTTACAAGTATGAATGGGTATTATATAGTTTTATTTTTATACAAACATTTTTTACATTCTCCATAAGAGTCTTATCCGCTGACCTACAAGTTAATAGCAGTGCTATAAATTAGCCGTTGAAGTACACAATTGTTTTAATAATTTTATGATTCAAATGCAATGGAACCTCGATTGACAACCATAGTTTGTTCCAGAATCTTACTTGTAATGCAAAACACTCGTCAAGCAAAAAATTATCCCCATATTAAATGATTTAAAATACGATAGTGTGTTCCATGCCGTATAATAATTAACATTCATACAAACAAAATTATATAAAATAAATTATATATGATATCTCGTCCCCCGACGAACTCTCCTCCACAGCTTCTTGCTGTGAAACATAATGCAACTCCATAAACTCTTCTGTAGTCAGCTTCTGGCTATGCTCTTCCACAATCTCATTCGTATCATTGTTATACACTTCTAGCACCTTGATGTTCGCCTGAGATAGAATCTCGTAGACTGTATGCTCAACAAGCACTGACTCAAGCACTTACAGGTCGCCTTTAACAACGCTGACTGGCTAAAGTTACTTCTAAGCAGGAAGAAATAAGGGTTCTATACCTTCCTGGTATTCTTTTTGTCACTCGTTATGCGAAACGACACTTGTTAAGCGGGTCATTTTTTCACAATTTGTTTTGCTCGCTATGCGAGGTGCTCGTTCAACGAAGTTCTACTTTACATCCTTTGAAGTTTTGACCAAAAATGATGTGTGAAACTTGTTCTTCATATACGCGTTAAATATTATTTTAATAATTGTACTATATTTATAATTTTGGTGATCGACAATGTGTGTTAATTAGTTTTGTGTCTCGGAGTTGAAGAACACGAGAAGCACTCCATTTTGTTGTACAGATTCCTTATATTGTACGTCGATCCTTGTAGCTTGTATGTACCTATATCAAAAAATTAATATCATTTTTCATGTGTACATTTTAAATTCAATACGTGAGTGTAGACTGTAGAGCATTGGTGAATGATTCAAGAATATTAGTTGTAAAGCGTAAATACTCATAAATTACGTGTTGCAAAATGTGCGCAAAAATCTAATTTGCTAATTATTTGACTATATTTAAATGCATTTATTATTATGATAGATGGTATCACGGCAGTATAATGATCGTCAGCCAATCGCTCAAATTATAGAGCATCTAGCTTTGCATGTTAGAATTTTAAACTGAAATTTCAACAACTATGAAACTCAAAACCACAACCTCCAACATATTCAGCCACCAGGGTATGATGAGATCCATTCAGAAAAATACTGGAATAGAAATTATTAAAGGTTATGCTATAAAGATTCATATGGTCCAATATCGTAGTGGATACGGTAAATGTAAATATAAATTAATTTTAGCTATCAGTGGTTGAGTTATCCCATCGATGAATAATATAATGGACCAACATCCAGCTTCCAGTTTACTGCGGAAAGATATTTTGTGATAATTTAAAAATTAATTTCTTGCTTAAATTGAAATTGAATATTGTATGATTACTGTGAAAATGATGTCAAAAATAAATATGAGTTAATGTGTGAGTTTATCGATGATAAAAATTATATGATACATTTAAGGCTTGCATTATCGTATTTAATTATAAGCCGCGCAATTATACGCGATAAAACTAAAAATACTTATCTGTTAAGTATCATTATTGAAATCTTTGATTCGCAACAGGTGCACCAAATCCTGAAAAACAACTTTTGCGATTTCCGATGGCCTGTAATATGTATGTCCGTATGCGATTATCATGAACGCCGATGCCTCCGATCACAGAACGGCGCCGTAATAACAACAATAATTATTATAAATAATCGCATGAGAAAAAAAACTAGGATTCGAACCCGGTCACCTTGGCGCTTCGCACTGCTTCCTTCCATCATTCTTGCTGTTGACGTATACGCTTGTATTGCGATTGATTGGTAGTCTCTTGCATTGTAGTCAGCATACAATGCGTATTTCTTTAAATGCTTACTGATTTTTTTTTCCATAATACTCTTTATATATGTTTAATTTGACGCCTTAAAATTAGCTTGGTAAAGATCAATTTAAAAAAAAATCGAAGGAGAAATTAAGTAATATAGTATTGTGGTTTTAAAAAAATAATATCTTATTAATTATGTTTCCAACAGATGTAAGATCTTTTATGTGAGTTCTTTTTTAGTGTTTTAATTCATATTCACTCCCAATATGGATCTTTGCATAGTGAACATATCTTATTTATTGTGAACTTATCTTATTTGTTATTTTTGATCTTAATTAATTATTGTTCTTTCTTCAATATCGATAACAAATCAATTGCTTAACTCACTAAGCATCTAATTCAGCATTGAAGTTCAATAATTCATATTTAGCTTGTGGATTTGAACACGTAATGTCCTAAGTAGTGTCGTGCACGCCTAACAGTAGTCTATAGAGACAGAATAATATTTTACGTGCATAATATTTTTATATGTTTAGTTACTTTTTCTTTTCAATATAATGTGTCTTATTTACATATTGAATGCTATCAACTAATGAAAATTCATCTTACATTTTAATTATCAACATTATTCTTTAACTTTTGTATGTAATTATTATATTGATGTTTAAAACCATAAACTTCACTAAAAAATCAGCACGCATACTTTTTCTTATTACCGTTAATATGAATACAGCCCCTCATTTAACACATATCATACAATTCTCTAACGTGCACGAATATGAGTATTGTTAAATCGCATTTGACTATTCTGTCGTTTCGTGTTAAATATAATTTTTTTATTAGATATGTTTCTATAGGTTCATATAATAGTATGCTAATTTATATTTAATAGAAAATAACCTACTTAGGGATGTTTATTGTGTTGGGAATAATGGATGTACAGTCGTTTTTAAAAATACATATTAAATATATCTGTGTGTTTTCTTTTTATTTAAAAGATTTCTGCTATATCTGAGACAGAACATCTTAAATAAATACATTAACCATGTTATATGACGCAAGTACGTAAGTAAACTATTTTGTTGCGAGTTTGTAATATTTTTTGATTTATTTGAGGTTTGCGGGAAGGCGATGTTAACAGGAAAGCTGTCGCTCCTTACGGACAAATGAGATATTGTATTTATTTTTCAAAGTAATTAAAAGTTCCAATATTTGTGCTGTGAAACATTTTACACTTATTCTTTAATATTCAGAAGTAATTTAAATAATCTGAATTAACAATTGCAAGTTACTATCTTATTAATCTTAATAATAAATAGTAGATTCGTAAAAGGAAATCCAACTCAAATAAGCAGACATTATTTTTTTTACTGTATCTATCTATTCAAAGCTCTGTGGAGCATATGAAACTTATCTTGAGAGATATTTTTCACGAAAATCGGTCGTCAACTAATTGTTAAACCCATGATGAGTCCAGTCTTGCAGTTTTAATTATTTAAAACAAAATCTTCTGAGTCTGTGTGATTCAAATCTGGAACCATGACGCGTGAAGCCCGTGTGCGTAGCTATAGGCCACAATGCTGACATCACTGTTACTTACGAGTATATATTATGTTATTGAAAGTATTTTTTTTCTTATTTCCAATAGTAATGAATAACATCTATATGTAAATAATACAATATGATTAAATAAGGAATAAGACACATTTTGATACGCTTAAAACTCGTTAAATCATTTTATTTTATTGGTATAATATAAATGAAGTTTCACTTTTTTCACCCATCAGTAGAGTTGCACCTTTGAACAGAACACCCAGTATAATAAAAAGCTTGTGAGGTATCGGGAGGACCCTATATGTTCAAATCGTATTTTATCTATTACAGCCAAAGCCATTCGCATCTGCCTGGAGCGAGGGTTTTGTTTCCCATACAAAATTTTATTGGCACTTAGTCCCCGCGAATAAAAAGCCGGTCTGCAGCGCGTGGTCACCCGTAATGTGTAATAAATTTAATATTTCATTCCGTAAGTACACTTACACTTTCTGTTTTAAGTCCTTCTTCGATTGTTTCAGCGCATAAATAAAAACATGAATTGGTTTAAAGCATATTTTAATAGCCATTCTACATACATCAAGTTATTTTTTTCATAAATTTTTATTTAAATACTTCGAATGGACTTACCAATGGCCAACTTTTTTATTGTCTCGTATCTTCCGGTAGCAGAGAGATTAGCGTGCGCCTCTTGGAGAATGCAAGTTCGATTCCTACATCTGCTGAATTTAAAGAAATCTGTAAATGCAGGACTGTATACCTAATGGGTTGAGCAATTGGTTGATAGTCAATTCTCATGAAAAAATATCTTGGTGAACATGAATTCATAATACGGATATCCGTATAATCTATTTCTGGGATAGTTATTACAAACAATATAGATCCATATGCCTTATGTTCGGAGTAGACATTGCGTAAAAAGAATGTTGTTTAGGATCGTAATTTATTTTACTTTTTCTGACTCTATGGTCGACTCATTTTAATTTATATACATGTTTTTGTTTCGTAGAACCGATAAAATGATGATTACTTTGATAACGAATATTCTAATATGAACTGACATTTTAAATATGTCGTCATTTTTTTGCGGCAAAACCAGAGTAGAGATTTTTGTTTTTGCTATCATAACCAAACGTCAAGATTAAATTACGGATAATTTCAATTAATTTTAGAATACATTTGTTTTGATTTCTCTTATAGAAATTTATATTTTTGCTATTTCATTTCGGACCATTTTGAGCTAAATTTTACTATTCTATTTTTGCGCAAAAATATGCGATACGATGAAATCACATTTTTTTAAATATGACTAGTGACTATATGACACATTTCTTTCCGATAGCGTGAGGTCAGCGTGCGCGCCCAGTAATCCGGGGAATGCAGGTTTGATTTCCCATCATTCGGATTTAAAAAATCAATAAATCCAGGACTGGATGCCCATCGGGTTGAGTATTTGTCGGTCAAATAAAAATAATCTGACAAGGCGTCTTCACAATGCGGAGATTCATTTATTCCACTTTTGGAGTGGATATCTTCATACTGTGTAGATCCATATGCACTACTTTGGGAGCGAATATGGTGTACAAATTATATTGTATATAGATATGATGTTGAAATCGGTCAAAGCGAAGAATCATGTTTGGCCAACACAACATGACTATTACGTTGATGTTTGTGTGTGAAAAAAACTTGTTAAGTTGGTTTAATGGAGATATCTGTTTTAATGGAGCAATTTAGGTCATTAATAGTTTTCGCCGCCTTGAAGGGGTTCTCGCTTAATCCTTGCTAAACTACCATGAGATTTACTTTATCAGGTCGTTCGATTCTAAATCACACGCAATTAGTTCAAACATCCAGAACAAATACTTTAGATACCTATACGTAGTAAAACATACTACAAATAAAGCAGTGGTGTAGCAGTTGCGCCAGGCGCGTGAGGGGGCGATAGTAAAATTTTCAGCGTAAGAGCTAAAATAATGAGAAACCATAATTTCTAGAAAGAACTAATTTTTTATAGGGGTGTAACGATTTTACTTGCTTCACGTCACTGAATATGTACATATGAATCTATACTAAATATGAATATGTACGCCACTGAAATAAATATAAGCTCCTCAAAATTAAATATATTCAAATAATATATAAAGAATATCGGGTTCTTCAGAAGTGACAATATTTTTAAAGCCGTATCTGCTCTAAATTTGTAGCTTATAATATGTATCTCAAAAGTGTAAAGATGATCACTCCAGAAATGGCTGTATATAACTCCCATTGAAAAGGTTTTTTTGAAAGATTAAATTTATTTTATGAAATACTCGATTTTAATTAGCGCTATTCGAACATTTTATACTTACATTTGGTACAAATTATATTAACTGCTGAATCAAGAGCGATTTTCACATTTTAAGAAAAAAAATCTCGGTAAAAATAAAACTATCTGTGACGTGGAGAAATATTTATTAGGATGAATAAAAAGAAACTAATTCATCAGTTACCTAAAATAAATATTCAAGTACCATTATATGTAAATGTTTTTAATATCTTTCAAGGAAAAAATGATAGTATTTAAGTGGTTTAGAGTTGTAAGTTATATATTGTCTTAATTTTTGTCTTATTTTTCGGCAGATGTTGATCTTAATCACACGTTTCAAGATTGTTAAAAAATGTGTTAAGAAATTTATCGTATTTTTGATTTTGAAATTTCACGAGGGTAATACATCGAGCATAGTAAAGTGAACTGAAGAAGTTTATTTAAAAAAGCCAAGCTCTCCACCGAGTAAAGTAATGAATGTCTTACATCGGTCACGTAAACAACACCGGAATATTTTAAAGGCGATTCAAATGAAAATGTTTTAAAATTATTCGTGGGTTTTAAGATTTTCGTAATATTTATAGACGTAGTACATAAAAATAGAATCAATCTCTAGCAACTATTTCATCCAGTGAGGCATAACTGTGAGTAGTCAGGCCACGATTCCCAGCGACTGCCGCCTCTCCCAAATTCCGAGCTCGCTATCGCTGATCGCTGAATCATGAAAGAGTGATGCGGGCTTCCCCGGCCGGAGAGTAGGTCGTATGGGGAGGGAGGGCGCTACTCAAAGCGAGCCTTTGAGGTCCTCTGCGATCGACTCACCCTCAGAGGATCGACCCTCTCGCCCGGTTCACCAGTCACCTGATATTTTTAACATACGCAAATATAATTATATTGAATACTATTTAAACTTGGTTGTTTACTATAATATAATTAATTAGACAGAAATAAATAAAGCAAGATGTGGAATTTTAATTTATTGTGATTGTATAATACTTTCCTGGTAGTTTAAGGGTAAGCGTGTATGATTTGGTGCCGGAAATAGAAATCGAGTTAGAATTCTACAGCTGCCAAGAATTTTAAAGAAGGATAACGCAAAAGTGAGTGCCAAAATTTTCAAGAGACAGAGTTTCCATGAATAAAAGTTGTTACAGCATTACGGATTATGTGTACATTTTTTGAAATATAAATTGTTAGACTGTGGATATTTATATGCTCCTTTTTGATAGTGTAAACGCAATCGTTAAGGCTACCATACTAACAAGAAAATAAATGAGTTGAGAATCAATTTGGTGTGAAAGTTCTTTGAATATTTTTCGTATTGAGACAGTGGTAGAATTTTAGGCGTTATAAAAGAAAATAATTAATTATGAAACTGTCAGCTGTGCACTAACTTGAATTTGTATGGGTAAAAAAACTTTTGCCTTGGTAGGTATAACACGTTATACCACACGCCACGAAATCCGTTTAGATTCGATCGGATAAGCTGCAGATTTGTCGTCGATTTGGTAGGACCGGATTTATTAAACTGACAAGCATTCCAAATCAATTTAATTTGCAATTGTTATTTTATCACAAGTTTTTTTAGTGGACATGATTATATTGTATTTTAAATACAGCCTAGTTATTCCAATTTAAAAATAATTCTTATTTTATTTGGAACCTACACCATAGCCATCATTAGATAATCAAAAGTGCCATATACTCCATATAGAAAGTGAATATAATTTTTTATACATATAATAATATTATGACTTCATATGGAAAATGGTTTTCAAAAGGGTTTAACTTAGTATGAATCATATAATTTGTATTGTAATATGAGTCATGGAGCCAACTATAAACACGAAATTTTACACTTAAACTTAACAGTATCTACTATACATAACAACTGTACCTTTTTTAGGGTGTGGGACCCTTTTGAACTGAAAAGAATCTGTGCGTCCCAATTTTTTAGGTCTTGCCCCATCTTAAGATTTCGTTATTAAATTGTTCGTAATTTCTATTTTCATGCCTATTAGGTTGCTTAATGTATGTTTTCTGTGCCTCTCCTAAAGTTTGGTAGGCTTCTAAAATATTTTTTGGTTTGTGCCTCCCTTGAAGTATTCTGTGTCCCTCTGGGGGGTCATATAAGCCCCGATTGAAAATCATTGGTATACAATATAGACAACTGATATGGCTCGTAAAAAATATTTTTCGTCATTTATCTCTTTATAGAATTGTAGAATATAATAAACTAGTATAAAAACCAAAAAACAGTTAAGAAGATTTTGAAATGAATTTTTTAGATATCTTTAGATTTTGAACGGATTTAAAATAAAAATAATGAGAAAGATAATATTAACCTTTGAGTGTTAATGCATATATAAATTTAATAATATTTAAACATACTTATCATTTAGTTAATACATTCTTAATTATAATTTATTTATTACTTAATACAGCCCTGTGAAAATCAAGTTAAACGTTAGGGATACAAAAAAGATCGCACGATCTGATAGTAAATAAAATAATAAAACCAAACAGTTGCGTTATTTCATATTACTATTATGTTGGCCAAAACGCCTACAAAAAAGATGTTACAAAAAACACACATAATTTGTCGAAAATGACAACGGTAAACAAAATACAAATCGAAGGGAGTGTTCTTGATAAAATGATGGGTTCTTAGTATGAATAAGTAAGTTTGCAATTGGATATCAAACATGACAATTTCCACTTTTGCAAATAAAGCATGAACTTTTCATCCCGAAATACGTATAAATCTTTGTTACATGTTTTAAAACATTTAGTGTCACAAAAATTAATGATCGTCTTCGTATTTGGATACATGCAAAATAATGTTTTTAGGATTCACTTATATGACACATTTGATATAATTTTTGAAAAAATTCTTTACGCTATAGTAAACGATTGAATTTTGAACAATACCGTCACTCAACAATAAAAATACTGTTATAATCTATGTCTATAATAGACACTGATATTATACAAAAATACGCAATTTATTTATAAATATTTTGAATACCTATTAATGTTTATGTTGAACTGATAAAAACGATGAAAAACTTTTTTTTATACATGTAAGACGTATTCAATTTTTAAATTAAAATGTGTAAATTGTAATAAATGATTTTGTAAACTCTGTTGTCGATTCGTCTGAGGTAGTTGTTTTTTTCTTATTTCGATTGTTGACCAAACGTTTAGGGAAGCTATTGCATTGTCCAAACTGAAAGATGGGTCGGAAGGAACGTTAAATATAATAAATTGGCCATAAATCAAGTCCGCTATTGCGGTCAACAGAGGTGTCGCGTCTTCTCACCTGAATTCATACGAATTGCATTATTACGCTGTTCTTATTTTTTTTCACTAATTCTTCGAAATTTATTTAAAGTAGAGTACTCAATAAGAAATACAATTTATTACAACGATCACAATATTGGACGTACATATTATGCAGAAACGATACAATTCACTTTGGATTTTTTTTTAATACATTTGAAAAAACTTATGAAATGGAGCTGGAACTGGCTGGGGGACGTACTGCGAATACCTCCGAAAAGCCTGAACCATGTGTGTATACTCTTCTTACCGGTGGGATTCCGGTATCCTAAAAAAACAGCGAGTACCATCCATAAGATGCACTCGGCGAAACTAAGAAATGTAGCCACGACTTGGGACAATGCAAGACAGCTGGTGGGTGACATAGATTCATAGATCACTGGAGGTGCTATGTTACAGCGAATATGCTCAATGTATGAAACGAATTTTGAATAAGAATTTTAAGTGACATTATCTCGTTAATTGTTGTTAAATATAGTATAATTAACATTAATGTTTTTTCACAAATAATATTTCGAAACTTGTTTTTAATGAAAAGTATTTTTTTAAATAAATAGAAACGATTTTGTCAAATTGGTTACAAATCAATTCACAACAATACGATCGTAACGGTTTTTTGAGATAAAAATCAAAATTGTCGTTTTTTAAATCACATATGAAATATGCTTACACGACATCTTTGCTACCGGCAAAGCATTTTCAATCAAGATAAGACGTATTTTTACAATTCAACACTCATTCACACTCTGAAATAATTCGTAGACTTTTTATTCTTTGTACTGAAATATAAAATACCGCGACGGTGTCGAGAGTTCAAAGTGATAAATATATTTTTTTATTTAACGCCCTTTGAATTACAGCACCCCTCGAAGAATTATTTTTTAACAACCCTTTGCTTTGACGGGTTCGTCTCTTTGCCGTGACGAGACTTCCCGCTATCTTATTCTCTCTCCAGTCAGAGAAGGCTTTGTTATTCTGTCATGGTGTTATCGGGCCCATCTAGAACTTTCATCGTGGTCTTTGGAGTTGATAAAAAATATTAACAAAATATTTTTTATATACAACGGGAATTACAATTTTATGTCACGGATAAACAAATATAACAATACACGTAAGCTGTTGTACTTTAAGTAAATAGAATTATTAAACGTACCGGGCGTAAAAATAAGTTCCACGACTCATTTTACATGAATTACATGATAATTATTATTAAATGATTTTTTCGATGCTAAATGCAGTCCTAAATACATTTCAATTATTTTGTTAGATACTAACATAGTAAGAATGAGTATAATATTATATTGCATTGTCTTTTTTCACTTTTTACGTGTTTACGTCAGAGTTTATTTTTATTAGTTAGTTTATTTAGCAGTGGTTACTAATTTTTTATGAATTACGTATAAGACATTTGTTTTTTAAGAGCTATTTTTTATTTTAATCAAAATTAGGTTAATGTCTCCCTGGTGCCTAGTGGGTAAACGTGCACCCTTCTATGTCAGAGGCTTTGGGTTCCAAGTTTGAAAAGCGTTTATAAAAATGTAGGATTAAATGCTAAGTGGCTTGAGTAATTTGTTGATAGCCACTGTGAAAAAATACATGTCAAATGGAAGGTTTTTAGACTGCAGAGTTTCATTAACTACATTTCTGGAGTAGATTTCTTCACAATTTGGCATCCATATACTCCATTTTCAAATCTTACTGGGCAAAAATTAGATTAATAAAAAGACACTGTCAGTGATTTCTTGTATGATGCCGAAAGTTTGTCATGCCGAGATATAAATCCAGAAGTTATAAGATACTATCGATACGTAAATGAGTAATGAATGAACGAATGTGTATTTTGGTTTTCTGTTACTATGGAATTTCGCGCAGCTATTTTTAGCCATTAGAAGAAAAAATAATCGATTGTTTGATATTATTCGTATGTAATGAATTATACAGTTGACGAAACAATTTAAAACATTGAATTTTCAATTCATATCCAATGAAATCGAATCTTCCAAGCGATTAATTTGTCATTTTTAAATCCGCTCGAACTTTGCATAACATCTTTAAAAGTAAAGGGTCGGGTACCTAATAATTTATCTCAATAAGGGTTCAAGAAATTTGCTGAATTTAAAGGACACTACACAGGTGTGTAAGGTGCATTGTTAAGCTCGAAGCTTTGTTGTATTGTGTCGAAGAAAGACAGGTACGTACTATTACGCTAAAAAGCTTGCATAAAAGCTCTCGGCTTACAACGCTGTAGCGTAGAGTAAAAGATCGTTTTATAAAGGACTCGTAAAATATGCTTTATTATTAGCCATTTATAAAACAATATGACAGGTTCCCTTTATTATTTTATTAATAAAATATACAAATTTTCAATAATGAATCATTATTATCATTTTGTTTTTATTTATCATGAATTAATCGGTTTTGCTTTCAGACGTAGTTCAACGACACAATATCATTGTAACTCTCATTTATCTAAAAAAATATATTCGGGCTTAATCGTGTTGTATCTTCGTGTTTTATGTATATGAGCATGAGTACTAAAAATAGATGATCGTTCTGTTTATTATTTAAAGCAAACTAAAACTATTTGGACACATTAATTTAATTTTTCAAGAACGTTTTGTGATTATATTATTACATACAAATATAATAACTCCGATAGTCTGCAGGGCGGCGTTTGCACGTTTGGAGACGGAGTTTACGGGTTCAAATTCCGCAGCTGCAAATAAATGTGCAGGACTAGATGCGTTAGGTTGAAAAATTGATTGAATACAAATCTCGTGAAAAAAATTATCAAAGTAATTCTTTACAAAGTGAAAATCCATAATATACTGCATCAATAGAGTGATCATCTTCATAGTGTTTAGATCCATATGCTTATGTTAAAAAATTTTTTGCTCCGGTGGCCAATTAGTAAGCACACCTGTCTCAGTACACCTGTACCGGAGTTCATGGGTTCGAAGTCCAATCAACCGACTTCATGTAAAACAATTTGCTGTTATGATATTATATTCTCTCGTTAATTAATCTCGATTGAAAAATAGTTGTCTGTAGAGGATAAATTGTTTTTACTAGTATTCCATCGAACTATTTAATAAATTTACCGCTATAAAATAATATTGTTATAATTCTGTGGTCCCATTTTTGTTTGCCTACGCTTGATTTTAATATTGATATTTTTTATTCTAAAAAAAATACGGGCTCAAAGAGAATTTAAATATTTCGGAATATATTAACACGTATCATTGAAAGATACTCTATTATCACTTATCGGTCTTTTCATTCAGTCTCTATTGTATTTTGGAGATAGCATTGTGCTTGCGTGTATTGTGTTGTGAATACGACAAGAAAATAATGTAATTCATTATCTATACCAAGCGAACGGATGAATTTGCATTTTCCCATATTGCTATTACGATTATTGACAATATGTCACATTTGTCAAAGAGATTGGTGCTCAGACGAATGGATGTACACTTTTAACGATATGCGCCCCGATGTAAATCTCTCAACCACGAGAATTGAAATTATATTTTAGACTAACTCCATGTCAAAACACTTTTTTTCCATATTCGATTCTTAAGTGGAGCATATGAATATCACGTACCGACGATTCGCCGAATACATTCTGTGAATAGTAATTAGATGTCAAAAACTAGTCGGGTTAAAGAATAGGGAGGTCAGGTTAACATTTTCTTGAAACATACACAATGTGTAAGCCAGGTCCAGCATAGCAGCTTCACTATTTAGGTAATATGTGGCTGCATGGTACGTTCTCTTATTTTATTGTTACGGACAACATTTATTACAGACATATATTACGAAGAAATAAACATTAATATTCTTTTAATCTACCTAATAGTACAACATAAGCTACTTGCTTAAATATTACCGTAGGCATTCCGAGGCATGTGCTCATATATTCTGTATCAGTATTTTGTATTATAATTATAAATTAAAAATAAAACTCTAAGCCAATTTATGTTGAAAAATTATTTTTCTATTATCCACCTATAAGTGTGTGTCTATTATATATCCAGAATTTAAAATTGTGTTCAATTTTGAAAACCTTAAGTAGCCTTCCCAAAAATTTAGTTTAAGTGATCAAACCTAAATATTGGAATATTTATTATTCGCGGGCCAATTTGAGCGTTGGACTTATTTGCTCACTTTGAGATAATTCAAAGATGAAAATCGTGCTTCTAAATATTGTTTTTCGTTGTGAGCACTTCAAATTAAGAGCATTTGTGTATATAGATCCCCAAAGTGTGAATAATTACAGATTTTTCTTTAGTAAATTTTGAAGACGATTCTGCATTCTTAAATTGTAAATTTTTTCAAGCATGCGTATACTAACTGTAAATATTACCTAGTATATTAAATTTACATATTATACACTGTTGCACGACAAAGATGTATCCAAATATAAAGTTTTGAAAATTAAATCTTCATATCATAAAAATGGAAATAGAATAATAATAAAGAATAATTCTGAAAAAATAATTCGTTTTACGTAGGGTTAATATATCTGGTGTGTGTTATGTATTTTTAAAAGAATTGCGATTGTCTTGAAAAAGTTAAAAATACTCTTTCAGTAATGATATCTACAGTGAAAACGCTTTTGGATAATGATTACTTTTTAATTAATCGAATTTCATAATCTCACATACATGGAAAATACAAATTAAATCATATGTATATTTTATATATGTATGGCAGATGTGTAAACATAAGATTGATTATTTATCAAAGCGATTTTTAATTGGTGCGTGAATAGTTTCTTTCAGCTTATTATAAAGATGTCATGTCTCTACACTCTTTACGTTGTTACTAATACCTGCCTATACTATAATTATGTCATCTGTGAATATAAGGCATATACATTTCTATGGTGTAAATATTTACCGACCGTGGCATAATGTTTTTATGAACATTTGTCACCAAATCTTTAGCGTCCAATTCTGCGTGTTTGAGTCGTACGAATTCTCAAGAAACAAAAACTGTGTTGATTGATATCAAAGTTCACACATTGAAAAGAATATGTATGTAATAAGAGTATGTAAATTTTCATATGATGCTGTAACGTAAAAGCCCACTCTTTAGATATTTAAATCGCGTATAAACAAGATAATATTTTAAACTGATTTAAGTCCAGTCAGTTTATCAAATTCACTTAAGTCCAATTTTTTTTCAAGTGCTGCTCCAAAGGAATTGCTTCAGATTTTTTATTTGTATCTGTCATGGTGACTGGATTCTATCATTTAACAATATCTTAACACTCGTTTTTTTTTTTACAAGATACGATACAACTGCATTTTATTCAGTTTAATATTCAGTGGACTTATTTATCGTCGTTATCAGTCAACATAATTGACGTTCTAGAAAAATTAAATTCAGGTTTTCAAATGAATTCTATTCAATCAAATGTTGAATGATCGTCTTGAACTATTTATAAATTCACAATCGAGTAAATTGTGAGTTTGACGTGTGCCCCAAACACGATTACCCCATTGTCGCCCAAAATGAAGGGTTGTGGGTAATACAATATTATCGCCGTGTGTTATCAGCGCATCTATCGGTATGGACTGATAAGGAATGTCATTCCGTGGCACGGCACTGGCATATGGCAGTGACAGCGCCAGATCGTTTTGTTCTGGGGGGTGTGGGCTGTTTCATTCAAAGTCATAGTGTAATGAGGGGGAGGCTAATTCCGAACAAAACGAAGTACCGCGTCTATTATTATTTGTTTATTCAATCAATTTAGGAGGTATTTTGTTATTTCATGTTCCAAATTATCTATTATATACCGGCCATAAAAAAAAAGATAACCCACACAGAACAATTTTTACAGGAGGCACAAAAAGCATATTATTGATTTTGGGCCAAAGTCAGAATATTAAATATAATATATATATAGCCTTCAAGTACGCGAATACTTCAGCTGGTATTTTGTTAAGATAATATGATATTAATTTAATAAGAAATTTATTTAAGAAAACCTATGTAAATGATATGGTGGGAGTAATTTTCCCTGTGAGCAAATTTATATTATATAAATGTTATAAGCAATAGTTTAATAGGGCCGTTTTGGAACATTTTTGTCATGGAACTTATTTCGAGCAAATTTTATAACTATAATATATTGAAGTCATGTCTTTATAATCTAATATTATAAGTTTATGATTTTTTTAAACATTTAAACGACTAACATAAAGCATTTTGTTCTTTAATAAGATGAAAAAATCGTGGGTAGAGGTTATGATTAAACACCGTCCAGGGACTTTTTTATTTAGGACTAAACTACTGATAATATGTATTGTTAATTAAAATATCCACTTTGTTAAGTGAATGAAAAATACGAGCTTCTTGTAATTAAAACAGAATACCTACTGTAAATTAGGCAGAATCGTGACAGTATTGAGGCGGTCAGCGAGGCAAAGTTAATTGTCCATGCAACTGAAGTTGTTGAGATAGGATCTCAATTGGTTTGGCCGGCGACGCACGCGGCGTCATACTAAATGCATACAACACCGCCTCAACATAATATTCATGCACTTACTGACACGCATGTTGAAATGATTACCATCACGAAGTCACGCTGTCCAGTTGGTTGGGCTGGCCGTGATATATTCATTTATATGTAGGATCAGTATCTAATTAATACATATACATTCTAAAATAAATCCATCAAGCATTAACAGACGATGATATTGACCAAAACACTAAAGTACTAAAGCATAACCTTATTTCTTATTTTGAAATATTGTATTATAATTATATACTTATATCGTATTACTACTTAGACCATACTTTATTTGGCGTGATTTCGTTCCTAATGAATAAATAATTATAATTATTTTTTCCACAATATCTGCTTTGATAGACTGTCTAATGACTTGAGTGCACACACTTGAGTGCGCGAACAAAGCCTTGGGTAATTTTTATTTTTAATTATATTATATTTCAATTATATTTCAATATTTCCGTCGAATAAAGTAGATCGCTTCTAGATATCCGGGATACGTCTGATTAAGACCGGGCGTAAGGATTAAAAATCTAAAAACTTATCTCGACATTTTTACGAGAATTCGTCATCAGAAAATCGCCCAAACCATCAGATACCCAGCCTTGTATACTTTAATTTTTCCAGTCCTCATTTAGCTGTGGGGTTTCATCACGCAATTTCCGCCATTAGAGTGGGCACTTTTATATTCGGTCACCGTAGTGATACTACATTCTGCTCAAATAAAATATCTAGTTCTACCAAGTTATTGCAAAATTAAATGCCGAAGGACTTATCCGGAAAGTGCATGGCTAAGAAATTCAATTTTTAATCAGTCGAAATATATCGTACCAAACTCTCTTTTGACACGGATTTTATACATAGTTTCAAAATTGCATGCTGTTACACGCCCCGATTTTTTGATTGCTTCAATCCAGTAAACCCGAAAATCTGAAAACAAGTAATACATACACTCTGGGGTTCCATAACAACTGCACACATGACAAGTAATCACATGACATCTGCGCACAAATTGAAGTGCTCACACTAACACAGAGATTAATATTAAGACATTTTAAACTTAATTTACGTAATTATAGTATAGGTAGGTATCATTGAAATAAAAATCTTTTCAAATTTAAAAGTATTTTTTAATAAAATGAAAATACAATAAACAATAACGAATTTAATATTTTTTATATCTATTGATTTTTATTCAAGGGAACCTTTCCACGATTATTTTTTTATTACACGGCTTTGCTTCGAACGTACCCATCGTATAAAAAGAGAGTGTGGTGTATGTACTAATAGGTGTATTTTACACTAGGATAGCCCACATCACATGATCAGCGTAAAGTAAAAATTGTGAATGATTTACGTTTCCTCTTTGATTTTTTATACGCGAAAAGTTATTTGGAATTTCTCAAACCTATTATTTGGCTGAGTGTATTAACCTACAAACGCGCGATCATTTCTACAATATATCTATTTTATAGAAAATATTGAAACGTCTGCTCGGTGTACATTTTACTATAACGCTGTATTATCACCACAGTCATATGTTATATTGTGATATGTTCAGTAATTTGGTAAAAGTATTTAAGCATTTTAAGTTTTATATGTTTTCAAATTATTTTCTTCCAATAAGTTGATTGCCGCATTTGAACAAAACTACCAGGTCTAATGTTTTAAGTACATTATTCACATCTGTAAATGGATGTTATAGAAAATACTAATAGTAAACATAAATGTTTATCATAGGATGAAAAATAAAATGTTGACAACTACTGCACCACCCCTATCTGTAGTATTTTTTTTGTTTGTTATAAATTATTCGATTATAGACATACTAAATATGTAAACAAAAATTAATAAAAACGAATCTTATCGAAGTCATATACAAAATATAATTTTAGCTTCTTCATACGGCTTTATAAAATTTCCGAAATTGGAACAAACATGCGATGCATAAGTATACCAAATCAATACATATTTATAGTGATAAATGCTATACAATAAGAAAACTTATATATATTTTATAAAGGTAATTTCTATACGACGGTGTGCGCAGAGACCAGCTCATTGATTGGCTTTCGGTTCGAGTCTTCTGGCGAATCACGTCGAAGAAAATCGACGTTAGAGCGACGCCCACTAACGTTCACCTGTTTCCGCTAATCACTAATCACTCTAACATGAATACATGGCTAATTTATTGATCCATGGAAAACTACAGTGTAGTTCGTGGCAGTACTCATTTTTATTGTATCCATACATACGGTTGATATTAATTTTGTCGATGAATATGAAATTTCACAGTTTTGGCATGGCAAGTATTTTTGCGACATTGTTTTATAAAAATTAATTTATATTATCAGAATTTGTTTATGTAAAAATAATCAAGTTAGTTCAACATAACCCCTCGTTCAAAATTAGAGGTCTAATATGATAAGTTAAAATTTCAACGCGTGAAAAAATATTTTTTTATGCCATACTCTCTCCAAACTCTGATCTCAACCGCGTGAAGATGTCACTTCAGAAATTGAGTACATATATGGATCTCCGCACTGTCAAGAATAATGTTATCAGCCAATTGCCCAACCCATTAAACATACAGTCTTGCATATTTGGATTTCTAAAAATGACAGAAGCTATGGAAATTAAACCCACCATTTCTGACTCCAAAGCATGAATACTAACCTCTTGGCATATTAAAATTAAATTTATGATATATGTTTTTGATTTTAGCATTTTTTACTAATTTGCTGCACAAGGTTTATTAAGTAATGTAGACATCTGTTTTGTAGCATGATATTAATAGAATTCGCTAATAATTGTTAGAACTCCTGTTTGAAGCGGTTGAATGATATCGAAATATTAAATTAGATTTCTGTATGTTAGTTAGTTTTTTGTTAGTTAGTCTAAAGAACAGTATCAACCAAAAGGGTTATCGGGAAGACTAATAAATTGTGTGAATTGTAATATCATTTGAAAATCACAATAAAAACGCGTCGACTATTCAAATGAATGGCTTATTTTCTGTAATAAAAACGTCAAGCCGTTATTTCGATACAAGTAAAATTTGAAATGTATACATTTTTTAATATCGGTGTGACAAATCGTGTTTAAAAATCTCGTGGTAAAATTTATCGCCAAAGTAGCACGCGTCGCTTCAAAAATATCATAAAATGGATAGATGAGTCGCGATGTAGGAAAAAATACAAATATCAAATTCGGTATGCATCATTTCGGTGACGGGTGTACGAAAAAATAGACACTTTTTGTGCGAAAAAATAATATTTATGGTGAAACGCTTTGTTCGTTCACCGCAGGAATATTAAATAAATAAAACGTTGTCACTGTATTGAAGGGAAATCAATTTTGCACGGCTATTTGTACTCGTTATTGAATATTGTCACTTTTTTAGGAATTATTCGTGGTTTTTTTATTCACGTCCGGAACTATTTCAGTTTTTGGGTTATTTGTGCTAAAAAGACGGTTAGCCAAATCCTAGGTATGCCAGAAGTGAATAGATTCCATATTTTTCGAATAATGCGAAGTCTAATAGAGAATTTTGTCACTTAATATCGGTATGTGTGTCCTTGATAACTGAGAAATCGCTAACATCAACAGTTTTTTATTCCTAAGTCTATTCTTAAGAATAAAAAACTTTTATAATTAGTGTGCCAGTAGTCATGCCAATATAGAGGGCAATGGTGATTTTTGACAACATTGACTGGGTTATTGATATATTTCTCCTGGGTGGGATGAGTTTTAATGGATGCTGCTGTATATTTTCTTAGACTAGAATCGGTCTAACTCTCTTAATAGATTTTCTTTGATTTCATTTCAAATTCTATTTTTTATAAATACGTCATAGATAATGAATATCGGTTCACAAAAACGTATACTTTATTACAAAAATATGAATAATTATAGACAATTTTATTAATTCTTAAGTAATGAAATAGTAATAAAAATTTATTGACTAACTGGTAATATAATAAGCCAATTTACAGGTGAAATAAATGTTTAGTACCAATAAAACGAATGAAATAAATGAATTGCCTGTACAATATTTCTCGAGGCAAGGTGGTTTTCAACAGACTTTCCATGCGATGCAAATTAATAAAACTATCAGAAAATGTATTTGTGTACTGACAGTTACAGATGAAATATCGATCTTATTTAATTGGATTTATAACCATACTATCAAGGCAGCAGGCAGGTGAAAATGTTATTTTCAATCTTAAATAGATACCATGGGATTAACTTGTGAAATCTCACGAAGATGTCAATAGGCTGGATAGTAATGTAATGCTTCAAAAAAAAAGGTGCATGAAATAATGATGTGTTATTTTGATGATTATGTTTTCAATCAACGATCCCTCTAAGACGAAAGGACCTCTGGATGAAAAGCCAAAAAGATGAGTAGAGGCTTGCCAACCTTGCTCCAGCCAGAGAAGTAAAGGAAAGGAATATATTCCAATACTATAATAGTCTGAGAGTTATGTTGCTAAATTTGCTCTTAATCTACCCGGCCCATCTTTACATCAGGAATTAATTCTAATTAATTCTCTAATATCGAAAAATAACCTACTTTATTCGATGGGAATAAATATAAATTACCCAAAACTTAGGTTTCCACGCACTCAAATCTACTGAAGACAAAATATTTATAATTTAAATAAGAAGATGAAAAAATGTGGACTTATTTGGCTAAGCAATTTATGTGAAAAGATCATTAGGCTCACCGTACGATGCCGCAAACTTTTTGAAAGCGATGAGATTCGCCCTTGTGGCAACCAAGTAGGATGGCTGGGTAAGTCCAATAGCTCGTTGGACCAACTTGAATAACTCTTTCTATTCCGTAAATATTATTGGATATTTCCAGAGTTTTTGTATGGAATGCATCATATTTTGGACAACAACAGGGACAACGACTCATAAGGCTGCTTAGCAGGACTTTTTCGAAAAAATTTCGAAGATTTTTAGTTCATTGCTGTAGCTTTCTTGGCAGATGGTAAAAGTAGAAAAAATGTGAGTCTGTATCGTCCGTTTCCTGATTAAAACCATTGAGCTATATTTAGCGTATTGTATCTATCAAACGGCAGCAAAAATTGATGAAAATCAACTAAATATATTAAAAATTCTGTTTCATGTGTAATATACATATATTTAACTGACACATTAGTTTCACATAGCTGAAAAACTTCTGTATGGTATCTAAATACTTGTAAATCATTCTTGTAACGTCGCTGCTCTTTGAGAAAGGATTTTTATTTAATAACCATTGTAATAGCTCTCTTACAAGGAGCTGAATTAACATTGTGAAGTCTTTTTCATAATTTTCGTAAACCCTTTTAAAAGGTCAGATAATTATTAAGATCTGAAGATATATATATACAATATATATATGCTATATAACATAATGCTAATATACATGAGCGATTTACATTAAAACGTCATATTCCATTCATAGGTGATCGACAAATTAAATATATATTATAATTATCTTGAATACCAGTTAATAAATAAAATATTACAAAGTAAAAGAGTATTATTCGCTTACATATATTCGAAGAACGATTCAAATAATTATGATATAACTTGATAATTGGACGCCATGTTAAATCAACTTTATGAAGTATAATTATAAAAAACGAACTGACCGTGACAGCTTCAATCTTTTATCGATTAACTGTGTATTGAAACGATTATTAAAAATATTATAGTCCAATAAAACGACTTAAAATGATGTTCAGTTTCTTACCTCGATACAGATGATGCGTTAAGCATTGCATATGAAATGTGATGATAATAGTGTTAGTTTAGCTTGCAAAATTATTATATTTAGTAGAAGACATGTATCAGATGTTACCGTATTATTACGAATGGAGTTATAATAAATGAAAATGTAGCTGTTTTAAAAACTTGCGATTGAGTTGGGTGAAAATGGGCAATTTTTTTTTTTAATTCTCAAGAAAGCTTGTTGAATTTTTTTTTTATTTTGACGTTTTATAGCATGATAAAATTTGTCGAGCAAAGCTTTCTAGTATTGAGACAACCTGTGACAACTAAATAAATTAAATTATATTTATTGACATGGATATGTAAGCGCGTGCGGTTTGGTTCCGTAAGTTGCTAGTTCGAATACCATATTTTAAAATTTAAAAACCCTATAGTTTAAATCAATCATTACGTAACAATTAATTCTAACCTGAGAAAATAAGTCTGCCAATAAATGTCTTCTCATTGCGGATATCTATGCATATTATGGACAATACTTTTCTGGAGTAAACATTTTTACACTGATAATTTCTGAATGCTTTACTCTTTTAGAGGTTTCGGCAAACAAAATGGCAACTTCCATATTGACTGCGGTAAGAAAAAAAAACGTAACCCACACAGATGTTTTTTACAGGAGGCTCAAAAAACGTTTATTTAATGATTTTGTGCCTAAGTCAAAACATTACATAGACACAACCTTGAAGTGCATGAAGATTAAGACTGGTATTTTATTTAATCGTTATCATATTAATTTATTAAGTTATTTAACAAAAACCAGTAAAATTGATTAGGTAGAAGTCGTTTTTCCTGGTCGCAAATTTAACAGGCCTCATTCAAGCTTAAAATCTAAATTTAGATACTAATTATGCATTTCCAGCTTACATCCTTTTGATATATCGTGTATTAAGTGGTGTTATACATTGTGATAAACGAATAAAAGATATTACGAGAAATTGAAGGTTTAGTGCTTTTTCCTTTCCACAGTCGATATATTATAACTAAATAAACACTTCGATTATAAGTTACAGTATTTCCTAGGGAAAAAAATAAACAAGCAAGTAATATTTCAGTGCGATTTAAAAACGACTCCAGTTTAAAAAAAATAAAATATATTCTACTATTTTTATTAATGTCCGTGAAATACTTTGGTTATTATCGTTGTACACTAATGAATGATATGTGCACAAGTACTGCAAGATGCTGGTTATCTGCCTCTATATAATACTTACGTGCTGCCAGGTGAGGTTACGGATCAGACAGGCAGGTAATGCAATGAGAATTGAGTTGAGCATGGTCAAGATCTTTGGCGCAAGGTGTGCGGACGAATTACTATGTATCGAAGCGTCTTCGTGAAATAAAACCGAACCGAAATACCAGTTTACGGAATGTATAACAAGGTAACTTGGATTGCCGATACAATTGATTTATATTGATCCATTAAAACAGTATTGATTTCTTTCAAGGAAAATTGTTTAAGAACCAGTGAAATGTTAACTATTTTTACTCGTTGATAAATACTTCATTAGCGTAGAACGTGGTGTATTTAAAAATACGTGAATATATTGACAATTTTTAATTATTTAATGTCACAATATCTACAATATAAAGTGAAGGTTTCAATTCCATATCTGCATAAGATTTTTATTTAATTCAAAAATGTAGAATTGAATGCCTAGCTGAAATAAAATTGTGAAAAACTATCTAGGCATTAATCGAGCCGTTTTCGGCAAAAGATTGTACGTGGCAATTTGGTAATTTTTTTTTATATTATTATTAAATCAGTTCAAAATGGATATCCACATGGAATGGTAAAAGATCGCGAGAAATGCAGTAGCCAAAGTTATAATTTATACATTTTTTATTTTATCGTATGATTTATGTTTTAAATTCCGTCGAAAAATCGATGAAGCAAAACATTGAAAAGCATCACATAGTTTTACGCTGCCGAAAACGGCTCGATATGACTAATTATTAAATGCCCACGGTTTGTGTTTAAAAACCAAAGGTGTTTTCAATTAATTGAATGGCATATAAAATATTACATACTGTAATTCTATTCTTCTATAGTAGATCAATCATATGGCTTAAAAAAAAAACTCAAATACCTTCATATATTTGTTAGTATGTGAATGAAATTTATTTTTTATCTCCCGAACATTTAACATTTGGTCTATTCGACAAACCAACTATTTAACGACAATTCTGTCTATACAAATACAATCTTCACATTGTGGAGATTTATAGAATCCATTTTTTGAGTAGACTTGACAAAAAATATGTTATGCGCGCATTGTAATGCGGTGAGCAATAATCGTAACTAAAATAATGCAACCCTTCAATACTGACTGGTAAAAGTGATTCCTCTTGCCTGACCAGAATGAAAACACGTGACCCGTAGAATGGCGCTCCATTAATATAGGGGCGGTATTTTTTCACATTAAATCTATCCCATAATGGTTTTATTTTTATATCAGAGTATTTAGTATCACGTTTGAAAGTCGCGTGTCTCATTTATAGTAATTCTTCGCTAATTAAACTCTTGTGGTACCACAATAGCGGGTTGGCGTATGGTTTTCCTATTTTGCTGTAATTTGAGATTTTTTATAATTTATTACTAAATTAATTATGTATCAACTACGATAGTTTTTAGTAAGGTACACTTGAGAGAATTGCAACATAAGTTTTGTGTAATTAGTACTAACAAGTAAGACATTTCCTTTGGATATAGTACATGGCTTCTTGATACCAAAACTCCGGGAATTCATCCGTCTGATGAATGGCGTGTACGGACGAATTTGATACGTATATGTAATAACGCTTAGAGGTAAGTGTAATAACCAAATAAAGAAGGAAAATGATACCTTGTGATTGTTATTATAATAGTTTATAATTCATAATAGTAAAAATACAATATAATATATATTAATTACTTAAAATTGTATCGAAAAATATTATAGTATAGATTTGACAATAGCTTGGTTTAACTTATAATACGTTTGTCTGTTACGATATAATATTCATTTTTGCCTTTTTTTATAGAGTTACATTATAAATTTATCATCTCAGTATAACATTTAAATATAAGTCCTCATTATAAGAGGCATATTAACCATATAGAATTTACAGCTATTAAAAATCTAGAATATTAGTTAGAATAATTAGCAGAAGGCTTTACCATAGATCTTTTTAGAACGTCAATGCGTAAATTCATTAAACTTGTTCAACTACTTCAGGAAACACCTATTCTTAGTATCACATATCATTTCCCATAGAGTCTGATTCTATTTTAATAATTGGACAGTATATGTTTGTCAATTTAAAAGAATTTAATATATACATATAACTACAAAGTTATCTTACCAATATTCTACTGTTTTCAAATTACCTCGTCAATTTATATTCTCTTCTAGTTTTTGTCACAATCGATAAATAAAATTATCAGCTCAACATTATTTGATACCATTAGTGTAGAACTTGATACTGTTATTTGCTCATGTTTATATACAAAAGCTCACAGCGTTTATAGAGTATGCAAACAGGGGAGCTTTAAGCTTTAATGATGATCAAATCACCCCTTTATTTTTGTAACTACGAACGACTGACTGACTATCTCTTGGCCACACAGAATGATCCTATTGATGAAGCTTCAGCGATTATTCTGTTGAGATATTTGATATCCGTGTTTTGTTTTCAGTTTCAGCGTGACAATAGTTTTGAATTACCATATTTTCATTTACTTCTGATTTTTATTGTGTATTTACATAAATGATTCATATAACGACGTGTAAGTATACACTAATAAAAAATGTTAGACCTACTTAAATTTACATGTATTCATCTTTAAAACTCTCAGTTGATAATATCGAAACAAAACAACAATACAATTACATTAAGTAAATTTCTGATAATTACATCAAGATTTATCTGTATAACTTATTAAAAATCATGAATATTGATTTCACTACCTAAAAATGAGAGTTATGAATCTTTTACGTTAGCATAAATTTTTTTATCATGTTTGTTACAAAAATGGAGCATATGCATGTATATAGTGTGAATATGTCCGCTCCGAAAATGTAGTATATGGATATCCGCAATGTTGATAGTATAAATTATTTTTCACCAGAATCGCTCAACCCAATTGTCAATTAATCCTTTTTATTGTAACTGGCAGATGTGGGAAATGAATTCGTATTCTCAAGTAACCAACTCTTGTTCCCGATATCAGAATAGTCGCCTTATTTTATAATACTGTTACGTCACTAAATAATTTATAAATAAACAATGAATTACTAGTTGATAAATCTTTAGTTTTATGTTTGAACTTATCAATGAAACCAATGCTATACTTTGTATACTTCACTGTTTTTATTATTATATCCATAATTTAAATTATATATTTTATAACTTTCATCAGTGTATGCTTACGTACCGTTCGTGTAAATACACCTTGAAGATTTCAATAAACAATCAATAACAAAGTAGTTCGAATTTAAAATACACCATTAGTCGATGTTTAAAATGTTTAGTTTAGTATCTATTTACGCTTTTGAATTAGTGTACTCGCTTATTATTTTAACAATCAAAATATAAAACAAATAAAAATCTTTGGTCCAATGAAAATCCCTTTAATTCGATGTGCTTACTAAAGTGGTTTATGGTCGGAACCCCAATCGCGATGCCGATGCGTGAACGTTAACAAAGAATTAACATTTAACGGCGGTAACACCAATAAACTTCAGTTTAATCTGTTACAACATTAAACATACGTTTACCAAATTTATTCAAGTCATTTAAAAATAATCTAATGCTTAGTGTTCTAAATTTTTATGAAAAACAAATATATCTAAGTTTCATCGCACATTGTAATACTTAATAAGAACTCAGTTTCAGCGGGTTAAAGATGTGATAGAATCTGTTTTTGCAAACACATTTTTTTGTGCAAAGACGCTTCCTAGCCACGGCGCGGGACTGAACTCGTGTCAAATGATATGGTGGTATAATTGTATTACTAGTCGATCATCTCGCATCTTCTCAGGTCATGGATGCTTCCCGAAGATCCATCAAATAATCTTGTAAATTGTATTTAGCAAGAATCAACTCATTATTTTTTATTCATTCCGAACATACAACATGTTTCTTCTCATTGTCTTCTTCGATGTCCATACTCGCATGAAACATAACATTGCGATATAATAAGTTTAATATGAATTAATTAAAAATAAAGTTTTTGTAGTAATTTTAAAACAAAGCGAGGTGATTTACTACAGATATCGGAGTCACTCAATTAACCCGCTGAAATGCCAAGGTTTCGAAAGTTGTACGCGTAATTTATTTTTAATTTATCGCCAGAGTTATAAACATTGAAATCCCAGCTATAAATAACGTTAAGATATTATGGAAATGCTGCATGCATGAATGAACGTAATGTCGGTTTATATTTAGTTTTATGTGCATCTCCATTTTTAATTATATCAATGTCTAGTTATACTGTGAATCAACAAATGATATTTATATTTCGGAAGCTGCGGCTATTACTGTTATCAGTCAGTCATACTCTTCGTGGGATTTCCAATAATTACTTCTTCAACATGTTTTGTAAAGCTTAATGTAGATACAGACTTCTAATTCGAAACCTCTTTTACCTATATTTCACTATAAAGTAACGTTTTAATATACGCCTGTAAAAAGTCACTGAGACAAATTTAATAATAATTAAGGGTGTCTTGTGATAGTAAGTCGGCATCTCCCCTCTGTCTACAGAAAGAGTAGTTGATCTTTCAATCGATTAAGCTCGCCGACCACTGGTTGGCAAAAAACCATCAGATTCACATCCTTTATTTCAAACGTTATTATATTTACGTACAAAAATGAAAGTCCTTTTTTGAAAATATTTATCCTTTATTTTATATTCGGCTTCAAACAATGCTTTGATTTGTAAATATGTAAGGCGATATGATACAAAATAGGTGCAATTATTATAAAGGTAATTTGCGTATTAATAAAGAACGCTATATCTATCTTTAATCATGGGATGTTAAAAGAACATAATCCCAGTAAGTCAGCGAGAAATAATCATACCGATAATAATAATTTTAAAAAAATCTAGTTACAAAAATTTTAAAAACGAATCGCGTTCCTCGATGATATTACAAACAACAATATATCGTCACTTAGCGAACAAAGGGTTAACCTGGAAGAACAACATTGGTATTTTTTGTAACAACGCAAAATATTATGAGTAAATAAAACGACAGATTCCCTAATGTAATATATTGAGTTCTGACAATATATTGTTTTTATAATTAATATAATGAATTTGTTTTGAAATTTTTCTACAAAATTACACACCGACGGCAACGTTTACTATTTATAATTTATTTTGTTACGTACAATAATTGAAACAAACGATAGCTTAAATATAAAAGAAATAGGTATGTCATTTTGTCGATTCTACAAAACATATGGAAATAAATTGCCTTGTGATGATTAAATAAAAAGTTGTCGTATCGCTGTCCTTGTTCTATAAATAAAGATAGATAACGCATATAAATTGGTGCACTTGGCCGTATCAAAACGTCGGGGGCACTTCGCAGACATTGACCGTGAAGAGTGGAAACGAGCTCGAATCTTGACTTAACCTAACTTAACGACTGACTCATCGTCTGCGGCTGAGAGGTTGTAATAAAATGTACATCTCGTTCATTCTAAATTCAGTACATTACACTTAGTTCACCGGGGTTAACTTATGAACCAAAATTTTTAGCTGCACGAGTTTTTGTGATACGTGAAAATAGTGGCTGATAATTATTATCTATGTCTACTTTAAATGATTATAGGAGCAAAAAAAAAAAACATTTACGTGTTCGCGTTGGTGAACAAAATGAACTAGATAGAATGAACGTGTGTTTGCTTAATGATATCATATTGATATCGACGGTAGCAAGGAAAAAGGACGTAAGCCACATAATTATAAAGGAGGCATAAAAAACGTTTATTTAATAATTTTAAGCCAAAATCAAAATATTACATAGGCACACCTTTGAAGGGCGTGAAGACTAAAACTGGTATTTTATTTACTCAATACGATATTAATTTAATAAATTAATTAAGAAAAACAAAAAAAAAATCAATTGGGTGGAAGCCCCTTTTCCTGGTCTTTTTCACAGACGTTCCTTTTTTCAAATTTAAAAGCTAAATTTAGACACTTATTTGGCATTTTAAGTTTACATCGTTTTGATGTAACGTGCATTAAGTTGTAGAAATTCATATTATCGAAGAAAGGCTATTTTGAAATATTGAGGATTTCTTCTTTTTTCCTTGCTACTGTCGATTTGTCGATTTGCTAAAGCAAGGTCTTAATTCATTGACTGTATGCATTATGTGCCATTGATTGATATCACTGAATTAAACTCAAATAACAAGTTTTATAACAGAGTGAACAGAGCATACTTCAAGATCTAACAATTCAAACACGCATCCATTCTGTCCGATTCGAATCATACAATCATTTAAGGAGGGGAATACAATCAAAGCAAGACCTTTCGAAAATTTATCTTAATAGAAGATGACCTCGGTCTGAAATGTTCTTCATTGTGTAATTTCGTGAGATAAAAAAATACATGCGATCTTATGGTATACCTTTATCAAATATCTGCATATTTCACACTCTACATTGGTAGCATAGAATGAGCGCAAGACTGACCATTTACCTTACTCTAATTCTAAAACCATACCCTGCGCATTTGTTGCCTAGTACTAATGCCATATAAGAGATTCTCAATTTCTTAGAATTTTTATTTAGTTTACGATTCTATCTATGCTCATCGAGATAATTTTTAATGTATTTTGTATTATTTTTCATTTAACTGTATTTTTTAAAACACTAACAAGGTGAATCTTTTTTCATTTCATTAAATACATTTCATATGTATATATATTTTATACCATGTTCGCTTCCAAAGTTTAGCATATGGATCTATGCAGTGTGAAGATGTCCACTCCAAAAGTGGAGTGTATGGATGTCCGCAATGTTAAGATGTCTTGACAGGTTATTTTTCGCGAGAATTGTTTGTCAGAAAATTGCTCAATCCAATAGGCAACTAGTCCTGCTTTCTTAAATCCGACAGATAAGGAATCGAATCGCACTCCCCGGATCGCTAGGCGCGCATGCTACCAACTACGCTACCGGGGAGACAAATTTAATTTTATATTTGCTAGGAGTATATTTATATAAAAAAACTAATATTGGTCTTCATATACTGAGTTTAATTTTATGTCAACTGTGTGATTTTCCAAAATAAAATAAAATAATAATCAGCTATTGAAAAAGAAATGATAAAGCGTTGCCGTCTCCTCTCCAATGGATAAGAGGTAAGCACGCGCGCTTTGATTGTGGATATTGTGGGTTTGAATTCTAAAGCTGTTCACAATTTTTAAAGGATAAATCTTCAGATTATAAAGATTCAAATACTCCATTTACAGTGTGGTTATCTATAACTTGCAGCGATTCGAATACTTCATTTATTAGATGGAGTGTAAGAATGCTTTTATTTTGGAGTGGATATAATAACTATAGCTATAAAAACGAGTTATTGTCTAATTTATGGATTATATCGGTATTTATGTTGCTTGGCTCTTGCAATAGTACTATACGTAACTCAGTGCAGATAGTAACAGCGTTGGAGTTAAATAATTATGTAATCCTATGGAACAATTATGGAGGAGCCACTGTTTTAGTCATCGGCGTCATCTGGCGTCGAGTGACGTCGCGCCCGAAACGCTTTGACAGATAAGCATCTCCGTTTCGCTATCACGCACCCTGCACCCTACGCCCTCTTTGATCTGTTCACTATTCATTGTTGGCCAAATATGGTAACTCTCAAACTAAGGAGCCAGTTACATCACACTGTGGGTAGTTATACAGATATTATATTGAAATTTGAAGTATATTTGAGTTTTGTATTGCCATTTTTAAAAGACCTTTAATGAGTTAAAATTTAAACCCGAATAAAACTGTTAAAATCAATGCTATTATACGTCTTAATATGTACAATTTTATTTCATCAGTTAACTCTTACATTTTAATTATTATTTTATTTAACATTTAATATTAATTAATAAAAATAATGTAGATGCATTAATTTTATAAATATTGTATTTATATATTAAATTTCATCTAATCATCTGAATGTCATCTAATTAATATATGGGAATATTTCAACCATGTGTCAAACTTAAAACCATATCACCATTGATACAACCTGATATGGGTTTTATAATACATGTAACTTAATTTTTAAAGAGTCACCGAGAATAGTGTATTCACCCTTTGCAACATAAATCCGCGAGATATTTGCAATTAGTTTTGAATAAAATATTTTTATAATGTATTATATTTATAAGAAACCAACTATCGAGTTAATTCTTTAAAACTACTAAGTTCATTTTTATAATATTGATAGAATCTCTAGTATGTATGTATAATACAAATATATACAAGATAATGTTTTCTGTACGCTTCTGATGCAAAAGTCGTGAAATTAAAAAAAAAAATGTAAAATAGATACATTTAATTATCGTCATTATATATAGTTTTTCATTGTATAAATAGATACTATTGATGCGATTGATTAATAAAACATGAATCAATTAAATCAATTGTTTCCTGTGCTATTGTTTCAGTTTTCGTATTTTGACAGTTCAAGCTTGAATGACATTTTGAGAAACACTACTTGATGTGGTACAACATCGTCCACCATTCGCCACCCGCTGCACAGACAATTGAGCACACGTCGGGGGTGAGTTGTGATGTGACTCGGTAATGTATGTAAATTGACAAACAATTGAAGGGATTGTAAAGGCATGTGCGATACTGATCGCCAACACGCAGTGACGGTGCTATTGAGAAAGGCAAAACGTATATTATAATAATATACCGGCATGGTTATTACTTCGTGTGCTATAAACTGATTGGTTGATACGTATGCATATCAATTTTTTTTTTTTATCACAGACTTTACGCATTATATTCTTACGAAAAATTGTTGTCTTACAATCCTGTCAATAACAATACAAATATAAGTGGGTTGACTATTTTACAGTGATTTCTTGCTATCTCAGTTATGGACTTGAGTGAATTGGGTTTTAGCCATACAATATGATTTGTATTGAATTTTTGGGGATTTTGAAACAGAAAAATTGTATCTTCACTCTTATTTTTGGTAAAAATCCCCAATATTTTAAGTCGTATTTTTAGAAAAAAGCGTCGATAGTAAATACTTAACACAAAAAACATAATTATGAATGAAATAACATCTTAAAAGTATTTCTTTTATATTTTTTAAAGTTTATATTTTCAATTTGTTGTTGAAAAGAGGCAACAGAGATTTTAAAATATACAAACACTTCCAATTTTTTTGGTATCAATAATGGTAAAAGAGCAAAAACTGCCAAAGAAAAACACGATAAGTAAAGTATAGTTTTGGTAGCAAGGAAAGATCTCGACGTCTTAGATGTTTAATTTAATCATTTGTGTTTAAATTGATGCTGTATTTCGGCAAAAGTCTTGTTGGCATTTTTTAAATTAAATGAACACACTTCATATTAGATGTATGAAAAGTGTCCTTGTTTGTTCTAAATTAATTTTTTTAATATATAAATGCATGAAATGAAATAACTTACTTTCTATGTAAGAACGATTTTTTATACGGTGGATAAAAATAATTGTGCTAATATTTTTATCGGCCACCACTGCACACTTATACTGTCGCGTGTCGCGTTGGAATTAATTCAAATTGCAATATTTTAGGTTAATATGTAAATCAGACTAGATCGAGGAGAGTTGAACAAAAAATAAGCTCACCAGATGGTTTTTTTGGGGGGACGTTAATTATTATTGTTGCAATACCGCTGTTAATTGACGCCAATAATTCCAACTCAGGGATGATTCACACTCACTTTAACATACAACCAAAAGAATGAGCGAAAAAAATATTAAAAAAACTAATGGAATTTAATCAATGTACTTAACCCTCTTTTGTGTTTCAATCTTTACACTCAATTGAGATTGATGTAACTATTATATTTTAAAAAAATATTCTTGAAAATATTTATCATTAAAAAGAAGTGTGATTTCTCTTTTTGTCGCAGATTTAAACATACAAGTTCAATCTTTTATAGTTTAGTAATTTAATTAAAATCCTATAACTATCCGATGATCTATTAATTAAGCCAGTGGTGGTAAATAGGTGTACATGGGTATGTTCAGGATATATAAAAATACGTCTGTAGGATAGAGAATATTAATTGAATAAAAATACACTGTATAATTTTTGAGACAAGTTATATTTAAGATATAGATACTCGTAATGCTGAACGATAATGAATTAATAAAAAGAAAAAAAATACTATTTGACTAGTATTTAAATAAATTTTTTGTTGGAAATCTTTCGTTATGTATTAATTTTTAAATCGGGATGGTTTATTTTTGATTGCGGGAAACATTTTGCTCCAGCATACTTATTCTAAGTATTTTTTCCCTAGAATTTCAGAATCAACTTATTTAAACTAGTCACTTTCCTATTTAAATCGCTTTAATAACACAAAATTATAATATTATAATCATGAGATTCACGGTAGTATCAAATCATGTCAACTTTCCATATATTTTAAATAATATTTACTCGTGTTTAATAATTTAGTAATGCCAATTCATCAGCAAAATACAAAATAAATAAAAAAATAGATTCTTTGGAATGTTCTGTGATTTTTGAGGCAATAAATCTCATTAATTTCTATTTATTTCTATACAAAATGAATGAATTTGGATAGCCAAAGTGAATATCTTTATATGGGATATAATAAAATAAATATATATAAACTATAGAGGTACGTACGTACCTAAACACGATACGTCAAACAATACGTTGAGAACTGTCAACATCTAAGCATTGAACTAATTACATTGATGTTCTTTTTATTTGAGTTTACTGAAAGAGTTAACAGCCGCTTGTTTGTATTGTAAATAAAAAGGGTCGAATCGTATACAGAAGTATATACGACCTCCAGGGTCCTTTGCTAAGGTTCAATTCAGAGGGAAACCCTTTTGTATAATATCATTTGCTACAAATAAAAATAAACGCGTCATTGTGTGATAACTTTAACGTGTTATAATTAAATTTATTGTTAAGTTTAATAATTTTCTTAGTTGAATCCTGAATGAATAACATAAAATATATTGCCAATCGTTTTGCTATGAATTTACTGATTTGTGGAGCACTGAGGATTTTCCGGTGACCGTTATAGATACTAGTAATAAGATCATTTAGAATTTTACAGAGTGACTGAGTGTCATTTTAATGAGTACTGTTCATACCATATATCAGTATTAAATTTATTTTTAAATTTACTAAAGCAATGTGATTATCATTCTCATCATGTGAAATAAAAAATATTTTTGTGATGTTGGTAGCGAGTAGATCAAAGAGAATGAAAAAGTTTTAGCTCATGATAAAAATCATATAACCACATTTTGATACTGTATTTGATTAATTTCAACGCATTTGCTGTATTATAGAGATTCAATTTTTTTTTTTACTATGTTCGCTCCCAGCGTGGAGCATATGGATCTGCACAGTGTGAAGATATCCACTCCGAAAGAGGAGTATATGGATCTCCGCAATGTGAAGACGTCTCGACAGATTATTTTTCACGAGAATCGTTTGTCAGACAATTACTCAATCAAATGGGCATCCAGTCCATGCATTTTAGATTTTTAAAATCCGACCAGATGGGGAATGGAAATAAATGAGAAACGAAAAAAATCAAAATAAATGAGAATACATATTTGTTACAGATAAAAATTGTAGTTAGCATACACCACAAATTTCCCGGTTATAAGTGCGAGTGGTCGTAAATTGAGGCAGTCGAGGATTTATTGTAAACGCTGGATATTTATTTAATCTTATTATAGCTATTTCAATATGCATTTGAATTTTTATAATTACTTTTTTGTAACGTGCTTTATTCTTTTTTCATAGAATTTTCTTACAGAAAATAGCAATAGGAATTTTTCACCATGTCTTCTTTAAAAGAGAGCATATGGATCACTACAATGTGAAAAATTAACTTGTAACAAAATGTTGTTATATACAAAAATTAGCTGTCAGATATTCGTTCAACTAGTTCACAATCTAATCCTACATATATTTTATTAAAAAGCTAGTTTATTATCTTAAGCAGCTGCCTAGTTTGAACTCGCAACCTTCGACACTGAAGCACGCCCGCGTACTACTCGACTCTCAGGGGGACAAATAAAGTTTTTATTTGATAAAATGTATAAAATTACAAATTAAATATGTAGCATTACTTCTTAAAGTTATTTGCATAAACATTATAGCAAACTCATTGTACGAGTATTTTTTTATTTACGAATTAATTATGTATTGTATTGTATCTATGTAGTTGTTAGTATTATGATTTAAATGATTGCAAAACACAGTATACCAAACTTTTTTTATAACGAAGTGTTTTATCTTGACTTGGAGTGCTTATACGTACATTCCATTTCAAGGTATTTATCCAGCACCCGTCTATAATAGATAGTTCAAGTTTATTAGTAAAGCTATAAATACGGTAATCAGACAAAGCAAAAACATTCAATTCAGCACCGAAGAAAACAAGTTAATACATATCAAGAACGTGCCAGCTACCTGTGATATCTACAAAACAGTCCGTATTGAAATAATATAAGTGTTATCCGCGTGTGCCATCACTGCACACCTGGCGCCTAGTTCATCGCGACTACAACAAACCACTCGCAAACACCTGCAAAAAAAGGTGATAGTTTCAGTCGTTAGTTATTAGTTGTTCCCATAGTGGGCTGGAGGAAACGTGGATGCGGGTTTTCTTGTCTCGTGGTAGGAGTTATATTTTTTCCAGTCGCCGCAAATGGCCTAGTCTTCGTGTACTCATTTACTTAAAGGTGTATTCTAAGGGAAATAAACCTACTCGAGCAAGCTGCATCTTCAAGACAGCATAGATATTGGTACAGTAATAATTAAATTATTGTAGTTTTTCAATTGCATGTATACTTTTTCATACCTCGTAGACTTCCGCCCGGATGATTTTTATTGACTCCAATTGCACATGTCCATAATTATGACCTACAAACTTATATGAAGATATTTCTTAATTGACATACATCTTATTGTCACATTTTTTATCATTGTACTACTGATGAAGTACATATAATATTTATGATAGGCAGACGTATAAATATTCGTCAGTGGAATACAGAACTATCATAAGTAAAATTTTAAGTAATATTGAATTTTCTACTACAACCGATCTACAGCATACTTAACGTAAGTATCATATGTATAAACATATTACATTTATAAATATATTTCGTTAAAACTTTTGGCTATCAAAACTTATAATACACGATATCATACTGTTACGAACACCTAATTCAAGAATATTTTCAGGATTCTAAACTAAATTGATACCTCAAAAGTGTCAATACACACATTTCAATTCCTCATATGTTAGGTCTATGTGATTATTTTATTTTCTTTTCGTCGTATGAAAAGTTAGTATTTACAAACATAATAATAACACCACTTCAACAACACGTACCTATATAATCTAGAATAATAAATATTTTGCTATAAAAGTAAATGAAAATAAGTTTTGTATTATACTTATAAAATCATATTTATTTTTAAGCGGTCTTTCTAAAATTGTGCTCGAGATCGCTTATAATTTACTTTCTGAATTTATTTAAATATACTGCATTAAATTTGTTTCAATTAGAAAACTCATTGGTCAAAAACAAATTTACCTCCAGCAGGAGCTTTACATAGGATGGCAATCATTCTTGTACAGGTCACGTAGAACGTCGTTACACGTTGTAAAACTGACAGCTGAAAAAGCATTTTACGTATTTTGCGGTTGTCGACTATTAAACTTAATATTACAATAAAAGTATAATACATTTATAAGAAAATCTTGGTGTCTTGTAAAAATTAGTATTATGATATTATTCAACTTAAAATAATGACTAAATTAAAGCTTAAATATGATATTCTTAATATTGAAGATAATTTTATTATAAGGTATTATTTTTTACATGTTCTCATTTTTTGCGAGAATGTTTTTCAATATATCGCTTAATACACTTCATGTCTACAACATTGGGTATTTGATTTTTTAAATTCCAAGCTGAAAGTTTTGAAACATGTCTAATAAAATGAGAATTATTTTACAACAGGGTGAGTCATGATATACGACTTTTATGTCTAGATTAGGGTAGACCAGGGTGTGTAAATTATAATAGTTTGAACTTATTATGATCAAATGATTTACTTCGTATACTTTCTAATGTTTCTATACATCAAAAGTATACTTTAATAAAATGTTGGCAAATCGATTTCTTTTTGTTTGTTAATTCTTATAAAAATATATGGTCGTTTGGAATTCATCGTAATTATAAATGCACTTTTTATACTATTTTGTGTCCGTTGAGAACTTATCGACTTATCATTATAAGAATTCGCCTCTAGAATAAAAGCTCATAATTAGTTAAATTTTGAAGAAAAGCGAGGTTATGATATATAATATATATTATGAAATGTACGACTCGTTTATACGTTATAGATACTAACCAAATTTTAAGGCGTGAACAGTAAAAAAGTTGTGTAATCAATGATTTTTTTACCATACGAAGAATCCATATTTTTTCTATTGAAATTTGATTACCTTTGAGTATGTACGTTTGTCTTCTAATAGTGTAGAGGTTAGCTTAGGTTAGGTTAAATTAAGGGAATGCTGGCTCGATTCCACATCTGTCGGATTTTTATAAATTCTGAAATGTAGGACTGGATGCCCATTGGATTGAGCAATAGTCTGACAAACATTCTCATGAAAATTAATCAGTCGAAACTTGTCTTCACATTGCGGAGATCCATATAATATATATGAAAAAGGTACATTTTTCTACGTTTGTTGATCTACGAACAATAATTGGTTATAATTATGAGCCGGATACAAACAATATCATGCGATCATAATGACTTCGGAAGCAAAAATCTCATTTGTCTTAACCATTCGCAGCGGAATGAATTCCCACGAGTGGGATCGGGGAAATTCTCCCGCGCGTATAAATCAAATCGGGAACATATTTTAAATTTAATCGCCGGATTGGGGCGAGAGCGACTGTCCGTCAAAACAAAAGACCTCCAAGAAAAAAACAAATGCACTTTTGCGGCCACTCCATTTTACGAATTAAAAAAACGAGGACAATAGATTTTTTATGATCACAATGGTTCACGTGAGAGCAGAGCGTGTCGGTGTGCGTTATTGCTTTTAATAAGTGGCCATTTATGCTTTAGTCTCTATAGAAGCACTGGTGTATGAGGATTTAGACGACACATATAAATGATTGTAGTTAGTGTTGTTCCTTACGTAAATCGGTGTAAATTAACACACAGGGTGTCTATCTTCAAAAGTATTCAAATATATAATTTTGGTCATTAATATATACGGAATATGTAATATATTTTTATATATTTTGGCTGTAATACATTTTATTTAAATCGATTAATATTTATAGAAATCATTAATTGTTTTAACAATATCCGCTCCGGTAGTGGAGCTCATGGATTTAAGTAATGTAGATTTTCAAGAGAATGTAAATCGCTGTAATACCACGGGAATTGGTTGTCAATCAATCTCTCAATCCATTAGGCTTCCGGTCCTGATTTTTGTAATTTTTGAAATACAATTTTATTAAGAACAGTATTTTTAAGAAATGTGCATATATACATTGAAGATACAAATTAGGAGTTGCACATTTTTTCAGTACATCACAATGATATAATATAATCTATCGTGTTTGTTAATAAATTATGTTTGAAAATTATAAGCTGTAAATTAATCCATCATTTTCAGTCGATAATATGAGCCACATGTAAGTTCATAACTATGTAACATAAATATACGTATTTTCAATTAAACGTTGAATATTATCAAAATATTTTTAAACACGAAACCTCAGCGTTACTATTGCATACGCGAAGACAATATGCCTACATGGAGTTGTCAAATAATCAGTGGCGTGTACTTTTATTTTTGTAAATAAGATTAAATAAAAAAAATTAACACATGACTAAAAATCGATCGTCCTAAAAATGCCTGTTTAGATATATTTGTTCACAGCATGAACATCATATGCAATTCAAAATGAAGCTGACCATTGAAATATTATTTATTTTTCGTATGCAACAGTAACATTTCTCAGATAGGTTGTTGTCATTTCTCACGATAATAATTTCTGAAATTAATTTGATAGCATTTATCATAAAACTCATGATAATACTGGTACATTAGATCTGCCACTCTTCGTTCAGAAGTGACACAACGATGATTAGAATATTCAATTGCCCTATTAATAATCGTATAAAATGTTATTTTTGAGAGGAAACTAATTCCATATACATGCCTATATCAAAATTGTTTTTCAATTTGGCGCTTAAGAGCTGGAATTACTAATTTAAATCTTACAACTTTTCAGTTACATTTAAAAAATAGAGTAAATAAATCTTTAGATTGTCAAAACTATTTTCACGAGACTTAATCATCGGCCAATTTTTTAACCTATTCAGAATCCATTACTGCATTTTCAGTCTCTCCGATGGGCGAGAGGTTAGCGCGCGATTTGGAATTGTGAAATGTTGGTTCAAATCATACAATATTAGAATTATATTTAAGTCGTAAAAATAACGAACCGCCCTCGAGCCACTCAAAAATTGTCACAATATAAAGCAGGAGAGAAACAGAGCTCCTGTTGCGCAGAGCAATTTATTTGAATATGTTTTTTAGTGTTAGGGATGGTCCGTTCTCACCCCACTTCTAATTCGGGTATAGCAATCATAACTTATAATATTTTAACTCTAGCCCCCCAGTCCACTAACTAACTGTACAGTCCAACCCTTTAGTCTTGCGTTTATTGTCATTACTCATTATGATGCATAATTAATGACCGATGCCAACAATGCGATAATAGAAATATTTAAATGAATTGAAGTCATATTTTATTGAAATTATTCGCTGAATAAATATTTTTAGTACACGGGCTATACGACACAATTAAAAATAATATTTAAAGGGTCATAAAGTAATATATAATAATAGACAATTCAATTCGTAAATGGTGATTATATTCGTTTTTTTTTTAAATTAATGCTGTATCTATTTTTGAATTATATTAATGAAAACATCTTAATATTATATATTAGTACCGACAATATTTTAGTGAGATAAAAAAAACGCCACTGTTCACCAAAATCATCGCGAGGAAAATCAAATTAATCCGATACTAGCATTAAAATTACCTATTCTTTTGCATGACTAATGAGTTTAAAATGAACCAATATAGATATTACGAAAGGTGATATGGACATAAATATGTTTAGGATTACTTACTACTAAATAAGCGAATCATTTTAATGATTTTTATGGAGAGCGACGTTTTTGATTTTCACTGTTTATTTCGTACAATTATTCATATAAAAATATCAATAGTTATTTTTATAGAAAGCCCACGTAGGTGACTTTTATTTAAGTCCACCTAGCCGAGAGCAAAATAA
>JAGVSQ010000155.1:4169-50377 GCA_022683975.1 Rhyacophila evoluta
CACCGTATTTGTCTTCAACAATATGTGTGATTAATCACTACAAATAATAATTTTAATAACATATTTATTTAAATTATTATTTGTAGTGATTAATCACACATATTGTTCCCACAGATAAAAAATATTAATCACCGTATTTGTCTTCAACAATAAAATCGCATAATTCAAAAAAACTTTCAACATGAAATATGCGCGTCTAAGTTGTCTTATGCTAATATTTTCACTGAATCATTGACCTTTATGATTTCAAATATTTTCTTTTACCATTATGCAACTATTAAAATGACATGACGATTTTTTTTGAGTTAAATACATGTCCACGGTAAACCAGCGAGTTATTTTTGGATAAGTATTTGTATCTGTTATAGATCAGCACATAATAACATCAAATATTCATACTTATATTATTTTAAGCGTTATTAAAACTATGTTATCTATACACGTAGTATATTTTAACAATGTATCAAAAATTTGACTACAAACTCAAAACTATTTGAAATTTTAATCATGCGTATAGGTATTTTGCGACTTGTGTTTTGCTTCTCTGCGATCTTTAGAGGAACATGCTAAAAATAGTGTTAGTTTTAAAATAAGTAAAAAATATGTTACTAAGTAAATTACACTTTTTGAGCTTTATATTAAGCTTTCCGTATTGATGAGCATTCCCTCAATCTCTAAGTAAATTTAGATTTGTTGTTAATTATTATTTTTATAAATCTTTTATGGAAGTTAAATATTTAATAGCAGATGCAGCTGTACATTCATCTATCAAACGTTTGCCAGTGGTTATTTATATCGATTATCAATCAGGACAACCCATTCAATGTTTTTATTCAATGCGATCTGTAAGCTTAAAATATCGTTAAATTCCCATGTAACAAATGGATTGTTGCTAATATTGTTGTGATGAAATGATAAGTATTTGAAATATTTTATATCCTTCAAATATTTTGTTTGTTCCTTATTAAAATTAACACGTTAAATCATCAATTTTCATGCGCCATTATTTATATCAAAATATGATAAATACGATAACATTTTATTTATTAATTACTGATAAAAAATAACTTAGCGGTATTCTTCAAACTTTTAACTATCGGATATAGAAAACTCGTGCGAACATTTTGAAGAATTTGGCTTTTTAAAAAGGTCATGTTCAATTCGTGCATAAAATAGACACAAAAGATTAAATGACCCATTAATAAAAAAACAAAAAATGTTGCGTGTTAAAAGTTGGGAAATATTTATTTTTAAATTATGCAAAATTAATTTTTAATTTATAGTTCAAGTGATCTTCACCTTAGAACCTTTCTAAGTTTAAACAATTAACAATATTTAAACATACTTTCTCTTAATCTAATGCAACATAATAATTATCTATATGACCATCACCAATAGAAAAAAAAAGGATGACGGTATAGTTTGGAATACGATTATTCATTTGAATATAAATAAATACATTTATTTTATTAGTATTCCTTAAAAGAGGAAGAAACACGCTTTTTTGTTCACTTTAAATTAATCACGGATGATAACTCTCCAAAAAATAGAACAGATTTATTAATATCCATTGTGTAAAAATGTCCACTCCAGAAATATATCTTATATGGATCTCGGTAACGTGAGGACATATTTTGTCAGATATTTTAATATGAGAATTTGTTGTCGGACAATTTTCAATCCATTGAGCATTCCGTATTGTATCTTGACGCATTTCCATATTTATAGCAAATATGGAGTATACATTTTAAGCTTCGAGGTCATCAATAAGGTATATTAATATTTAATAATATGAATATAATATAATAATAATATTAAAGGGGTATTTCGTAAGTCAACTTATTCCATTTTGTCAAAATTTAAAAGAGAACATTTTGAACACGTATGTTTTGAAAAAAAAAATAACTGCATAACATATATACCAATGCTTATTTTTATTTTCAATATTATTGAAATTGATTTGATTTTTTCTATTTGCATGCTTTTTTCGTAAAAAAAATTGTTCATAATCATAATAAAAATACCCACCAACATGGTAAAAATAATGACATTATATTCGCATTTGTGATGCTTATAAAAACATTTTTTTAGTTAAATTATAAAGTACATGAAGTCAAAGACGTATTAATAATAAAAAAATGTGTTGACTAAGATTAAATAATTATTAAAATACTAATCCACCATAACTTTCATTGTGTATATATTTGTTCATTATTCCCTGCTTGTATGACATGTCGTATTTATTATGTTACTAAACATTCACAAGTTAATATACGAATATTGCATATAATACTCGACAATTAATCTTAACTCTTTCATATTGTATATTGAAATCGCTGACTTCACTTAAATTCTTTCACATTTTATGTCAAGTGTCATTGAACGACTCTTTTTAGATGACTTCTATTTTGATTATCTATTTCAAATAATCTTCGTATCATTATTTGCTTAACTTTTTTATAAATAGGCAACACGATTTTCTTTTATTGAATTATAGAATAAGTATCAGTAAGTATTTCACAATGTGCCATCGATATCAATTGACAGTAGACCTAATCAAAAACTCCAAAAGGTAATGAAAAAAACATGAAGACCTCCAATGAGATGAGCCGGGCGGATACTTGAAATTTTTGGACATAGAGCGTGACAAGAAGGCATCGAGGTCACATAAAACTGTGATGAAGATAAAATCCAGCTGTATTATAAAAAAATATTTTATCTAATATATGTAACTGGCGAAATGATGAAATCGTATTTTATAATTATTTACAAATGCATACTACTATATATTTCGTCTCATTAAGTCCTAGTCAACTGATATGCTTAGGCCGTTCTCAAAATCGAGTGATGCTGATTAAAATGATCCAATATATTGCAAAGTTTGTAATTATTAAGAGCATTACAAAATATATTTCAATGAATTAATCTTTGATTAATGTACCATCCAATGTTTACGGTTTTGCAGATTTATCAAATTCTAAAACTAGAATGCCTCTATATCTTTTTTACACACAATATCTTAAAGCATTAATTTTTAATTGTTACACATACCTCAAGATTTCCAAAAATAAATATAATTAAATACATTATATTTTAATATTATATTAACCTTATAAAAATATAGACGTATATATATACAATTTACCCTCGATTATTTAGGTACAGTTTATCTGGTTGTGCGGATTATCCGTTGAAATCATATTTATCGTAAGCTGTGTTTTAGGATTTTTTATGATTCGAGAATACCTTTATTTAGTTTTAAGGCTTAAAACGCACGAGAAAAAATCTGTGAAGGAAGTTATATAACAATTTATAAACGTGAATGCTGAAAAAACGAGAAATCCCAATTTCTGGAAGGAAGTAAAAAAATGCGGTGGTGTGAGAGCTTAAAAAATAAGAAATCCTAAGCTTAATAAAAACCTAGTAAAAATAGGTAGTAAAAAAAAATAGCGTGGAGTAATTTGCGTTGACCAATTGGTATAAATTATCCATATTCCATATATTTATCATAGTTCGGACTATCCATGTTATTTAGTTATTCGGGCCCCTCGTTCTCAGCATTATCACGGATAATCGAGAGTACAGTGTATAAGCATATACGTAATTATTTTTAATTTAACTGCATTGGTGATTTTTTTCGCTGAATAAATGAAATTTCGTTAATTCAATAATCTCATATTTGTATATTACTCATCGTAAAATTTTAGAGAATATCTCAAAATTGTGATATTCTCTAATCTCAATATTGGTGACAATATTTTTTTATGTACGTATTTTACAAAACGCAGTAAAACCGACCGTATCTCTGCATTCTTTGATTGATTGCATACAGTTCACCGCTAAAGAACCACGGCATTTATTCAGTCTACTATAAAATACTATAAATACCGTTGGGAATTGTTCTGCGATAACTTTCTCATGTTGGCATAGCGCATAAGAAAGAGAAGGGGGCCCCAAAGGTCACGCGCCAGACCTCGAGTTCGACTCCTTGCCATGTAGCATCTTCAATTCTTGCACGAAGCCGGGTTACGGAATTACACTACTGGTAATCTCTTTGATGCGGGAACCGGAAGCATCATGCATAATCTGAATGTACAAATAACTTCTATTATTACGGATGGTTTTTTTTATTCTTAAAATCTTGCAAGATCATCTTTTGTTTTAGTCTTATCAAGATGTATGCGTTTTTTAACACACTCCATTATATTAACTTAAGATTAGTTTAAAATAATTATACGAACACTTATGAAACTTATAATAGGCGTTTTTCCACTATTATACATTCTAAATTTTAATTTGCATTGTATTTAATAGAATGTAAAATCGAAACACTAAGAGAATTAAGTATAAGGCGAACATCCTTGTTATGTAACATCTTGCTTGAATAGAAACCAGATACGTGGAAGATATATACGCAGAATATATATCCTTAATATCTAAACATAAGAAAATATTCTGTATCCAAACAATCATCTACTTTGTATCAATATAAATCGGCATACAAAATGAAAATAAAATTTTAATAAAAAGAAAATTCGATGCCATTATTTCAGTTTAGTCAGCAGTTTTTTAATCAATATATAATACATTATAAGTCTTACTTAGTTCTTGCTAGTATCGGTAAATGCCTCCGTAATCCGACAAATCGGAAACATCGATTTTATTTTCATCCTAGTGCAGAACAAGTTAATCAGTAGTGATACCAACACACAGACCGACTACGACATTTAACAAACCCACTACAAGTTTTGATAAGTCCCATCTCAGCATGAGCGAGTTACAATACATTATTATAAATTCCTACGATATAATTTAATTCATTGGTTTCTTCTGCCATGTTCAGTCCCAAGGTGGAGCATGTGGATCTACACAGTATATAGATCTCCACAATGTGAAGATGCCTTGACAGATTATTGTTCACGAGAATAGTTTGTCAGACATTTTTTCAACAAACGCAATTTGGATTTTTTTTCAAATCTGACAGGTCTGGGAATCTAACACGCATTCCCCGGATTGCTAAACGCACACTCTAACATCCACGCTACAGGGGAGAAACGTTAATTTACCATTTTTTCAATATATATTACTAGCTTTCTAATGTTAATATAACTTTAAACTAATTTTATACTGTGAATGTCTCGATCTTATAATGTAATATACGAGTATTATGTTTGCAATACGTTAAATAAATAAATTTGAATGACTATTTCCTGACTGGTAATTTATTAAAGTAAAAAGTATCTATATTGTTCTTAATACTTCTATAAATTACACATCCTCATAAAAACAATAAAATATTGTTTTATTAATCGCAAAAATATATCAACTTTAACGTGACTAATACAAAATTTATTACCTTGTCACTTGCATACATGATGTTGTAAAATAATGGCCAGTAATAAACGTGCTGTTAACACTTGAACATGAAAAAAATTGATTCTATTCACAATAGTTTTCCAATAAAACCCACGTTTACCAGTGTACATTTTGTAGGTGTAGATAGTCAATTATCTAACGCTTCTAGTTGATCAATCGATTTATGGTATAAACAACAATACATAATAATATTGTAACAAATGCCAATATTATAAATTTATTAAACATATAATTATTTTGTATTTCAAACAATTATTTTAGATGAAATACATTGTAGTTTTGGCAAAGTTCAAAATATTTTTTATCACGACAATGGTCGAGATGGTAAACGCACGCAACTTGTAAATCATTGGTTACCACAGGTAGCAGGTTCAAGTTCCATATCTGCACAAAATTGGCATGTGTATTTCCACTATGTCAAAATTTAAAAGAGACAATTTTGAATACGTATTATTACAAAATAACCCCATATATTGTTTCATGTTAATTTTTGTTTTTAATGTTTTTAAAATTATATTCTATACTAGTTTGCATGCTAAATGGTTGTTTTATATAAAAATGCTTGTTTAAAATCTTCCCCTTTACATGTTCATAATAAGTTCATTTCGCAAATACCCTCCTCATTTAAATTAGTGTAATTAGTGTGTTTATAAACAATATAAAAAACAGTTGATTGAATACAGAAGTATATATTTTATTTCGTTTTTTCTCAATAACCTTACCATAAGAATACTTTCTATTGATCACTGTATATAGAAAGTGAAAAGGAAAGACAATAAATTATATGGATAGAAATAAATATATGAGTAGGAAATTTATCGGTGTACATAAAAAACCGTAACATCAAGATTTTTTATTGTACACTATATTATATAGAGACTACAATAGTTTATATGATTTTTTTTTTTTTGATTTTGTGACAGATAAATTGCTTTCAATATATACCAGCCTATAAGGCTAAGCTTCAAAAAAAATTTATAAAATAATACTCACCTCTCTTACAATCTTATTGTTACTATTCATTACATTTTCTATTCTTCTATATTTTGATTTGATGAAACAATTTACTTCGGCTCAAGACACTTATCGTATAATACCTTAATTCATCATATTATAGTAACATAGTGAGATTTATTATCATAAGATCATAAGCATCACGAATAATATTCATTCTGCAACCGTAATCAATTGAGTTTCTCTTTTACATAAGCGAAGATGAGACGAACGCATAGCCACAGACAACTTAAGTACAAAGAGTTCACTGTGCCATACGGAAAAGAGGACATGAGCGAACTTGCCGGAAGCTTTTCAACAGAAGTATGGCCACCTATCTATAAACTGCTTCAGTATATTCTTTGATACATATTCATACATCACATAATGACTTTCTGATGAAGTTTAAATACCGAATTTCCGTGTATAAAAGAGATCATGAAGGTATACTGTTATCACGATGCAGTATATTCCCGGTATGATGTCTCATTACAAACATTTAGTTGATGGTCTACATTACATTGATTATTTTTATGGATATTTAATTCACAAAGATTTAATATATTATAATAGCACTTAAAGATATTAGTACAGTACATATTTAATCCATAGTTAAAAATATTATAAAATATCTCCCGGATAGCTGAAAAATGAATGCGTATGATTCAGTATAAATATATCTGAATTTTTATCAGAAAAAATCATAAAGACTTTTATTAACCCTTATATTTGAAATTAGATAATAAATTACTCGATTTTGAAATTTATTGGCAACCAATTCTCGTTTAAAAAGTGTGACTTTTCACACTTGTCTTTACATCCATATAATCAATATCTAGAGCGTTCATATTCGCACTAGGGAGACCCATATACTCCACTTCTGGATTGAATATTATATTAACAAAAGCATGTACGATCTATGTGAATGTTTATAAATAAGATATAGATTATTTTCGATTTCTATCAGGTAACATAAGGCAAGTACATAAATGTATGTCAAAAAATATCGATATTAAAAATGATAGAAAAAAAATGTTATACCAGATTTAGACATATTATGTATATTATGACATTATATTTTATAATATGCGCAGAGTATATTATTCGTATATGAAATTTCACCTAGCTCAATTAAATTTCAGTTCACAAATTTATGATGAGAATAATCATTTACACGTAAAAAGCTCTGCTTGAACTTTTTCAAATGTCTTATCATCTTGCATAGTTGAAAAAACATTAAGCATAGTTACGTAATGTTATTTAAAAAATCAATATTCCCTTAAAAACCATCATGTGGCTGCGTAATTCAATTGAATACAACATTGGACGGTTACCGGAAAAGTTAATGTTCTTGTTATTTTTTTATTTGTATTTTCAAAGAATTCAATTTCAACTAAATGCATTTATTTATACTATAGTTTCTTAGATAGTTCGACCATGTGTGGCAATGCATATTACTTTTCAGTACTAAGTTGTCCCCACTGATAACCAGTTTTAAGACTGACACATCATTTTTTCATTCATCTGAAATACACCATTCTAGAACTATCTTACATTAAAGCCTGATACTACACGTGATACTAAATTATTATCATTATACCATAAAGTACGCATTTAATACTATATAATACACATAATTAGTTATTACACAATAAGTAGAAAATTAAGTGTTAAGTTGTAAAATTTCAATGTATTTTAATATCCTCGTGTATCAATCTCCTGTATCTCTCATATATACAGAGTGTCAAATAAAATTTTAAAATGATTGCACTTTTTTAAAGCGCCGGAGAATTGTTTATCTATAATAAATATATACCGATACAAGAATTAATAATATAATAATTGATTTGCCACTTCACTATAATGTTTTCTGCTTTATATCATACAGGCTGAGATGTTTTTTTTGCTTTAATTATTGTATCTATTGACAATAAATAATCATGTTATTTTTTCTCACATGCTATAGAAATCAACATAGTTTTGATGAATTTATGAGTACGACGATTTGATAATACAAGTATGATATTAAATCATCCCACAACTAATAATTGTTAGCAATTTCGACACATTGTAGTTAGTTGTTTAATAATCATTATACATATATATATAGATAAAATAATTGTTAGTCATTATAACAGTTTTGTTAAGTCAATAAGTAATCCACAAAACAACAAAAATCCATTCAAAATCGACACTAGTTTTCCCGCTTTGGAGAGTATATGATGATAGAACTTAAAAGTCGAGTGGATTGATAAATAATCACACCGAAGGTCATCACCAAATTATTTTACTAATTTTGTTCCAGAATAAATAACGGTTAAATGTGTATGTGATTGTGAATTTTTCATTTAAATAGACATGTCAGGTACGTTTACCATTGAATAATAATGTAATTGCTATTTATATAATATATTTCTTTATCTATGTATTGACCATCATATTCACAAATTTCAATGAGTCAAACGAAGAGTGTTAGAAAAAAATAACCGGCCCTAATGTATTTTATATTTCCCTTACAATTTTATTGGGCAACTTCAATACAAAAATTGAAAAGGACAATAAAGCAATTTAGTTAGAATAAGAAGTATGCAAACCCTTCTTTAGCCAACGAAAATCTGGAGATACCACTTCTAATATATCTCGTTACTAATAGAGCTTCACAAGTATTATGTCACAGTAAACGCCAGCGTAACAGGTATAATGAAGAGAAAAACGACGTAACGATATAGATAAAATACGCGTAGGAACATTTTCAAGAGACAATTTAAAGAAATTAATGAAATATCTTAAGTAATAACGCAATGCTAATTATAGTGTTTGTGCAATAAATTTTTATCACCCATTGTACCCAAACAATTTCATTTCCGTTGATTTTCTTAAATTTCTAACGAAATTACTGATTATTGGTCAATATCCCTAATTAGAATTATCGACAAAATTTCGCAAATTACGCCCAGTAATATAATACAAGTATCTCCAACTTTCATCCACCCACACGATTTATGTTTATATTCATTTAATTATTTTTATAACAGCACATTAGCGTGATAAATATTTTCACTGTATTCTAGTTACGCAATTATTTTTACGATGACATTTTAAATGTATGTTAAATTGCAATCTGTTATCTAACAAACACATCTGTAAAATAGGCCAGTCTGTTTCTATTCATCTTAACTACCCAATTATATATATTATCAATACCAACAACTTGGTATACAATGTTGCAATTGTGAACACATTATTTTCTTCCTCTATGTCTCGTTAGAAACTTTTATGGACATAATATGACTCTATTTCGTAGTAAAACGACAATCTCGAGGTCTTCTAAATAGATAATTGAGACGATTAGACGTCTGTAAAATTAACAACCGCATCAGACACCGTTTCATATTTGTAAGAAAATTTACTAAAACCGTAATTTCGTTAACCTTAGAGACCGTTATTAAGAGCTTTTGTGTTTAGTAAAAATATTATAGCAGCAATATAAATGTACAACATCCAGTAATTATTGTCTTTATAGATCCGGTCCTTATAAAATAGTAAATGGGTTTTGATTAATGAGTCTATAAAGATTAAATATTATTTCTGCATACTAGAATTCAACTCTTTAGTGAAATCCGGTAAATTAAAGTAGATTATATTATGTAGTATGTACACAATGCGGTAATGATTCCGAAAGAGAAACATCTCCAACTTTGCGGGGAACCAATGTTTACTTCACCAATACTTAAACAATCAATTTTTCACGATGAATTTACCTACCGTCAGTGCACAAATATTCAATAAATATTAAAAAGGGCAGTGCAGATTGCTCCAGATGACACGATGCGACGGCTGTATGTATTTTAATTATATTCCATTTTATAGTCACACAATACTTGGAAAATAAATGTATGTTTGTAAAACTGTACCTTATGTGTATCTACGCATGCCTTCTCATCTTAACTGTAATTTCAAAAGTAAATTACCTGACGTAAAGTTTATAGTTTAAATATTTACAGTTTATAATTGTACTATATTCAGTACATCATTTTTTTTAACATATGCATTAATTTTTGTAATTAAATCAATGGTTTGTGGCAACTGGTGTGCTGACAATGACATTTTATAATGCAAGAACTACTGTAATACCATGTAATATCACTATTAAATTACATTTTCTTTCAATATATATTTTTAATTGAGTTATCATGTTCTTAGTCAACAATATTGAGATAGAAATATCCATAATGCCTTTTTCTCTGAAATAATTGATATAACCATAAATCTTTTCTTTAATATTCGTCTATCTATCATATGGTGATCCGCGTATCATAAATTCGATCTGAAAAAATCAATAAACTTTTAATTATATCCGGATACAAATAGCTATCTATCTATATAATCACTTTCTTTTTTACGATGGACATGATTTAAGAGATGAAATCGATTTATCGAAAAATTATGTCATAAGTGCAGTGCTTTTTGTGCATTAACTTTTTTACGCCTGATTGGTTTTCGTAACACCATTGGAATCGAACTGCACAGATAAATTATAGAACCATTCAAATTGAACAATAAAAGTTTGGAAATTGATGTTTTATTACATATAAAAGCTTTTGATAGTTGATGTTTTAATCCAACCATAAAATTATTTTAATCCCAAGCCAGGTAGATCTCTACAATGTCAAGAGTTATCTTTGGAGATTTTTCTTTCATTTTAATTTATTGGGTACTTTTTAATTAAGATTGTTTCGGAAATCAAAATATTACTTCTATTATTAATTATTTTTAACTGTAATTATTTATCATCATATTTTAGTCTTAGAGAGACTATGAACTATAAACGTTAGTCTCACATGTGATATTATATTTTCAGTTTGTGTTCAAAGAGATAATTTAATAATCTGGTGTTCACGAAGATAACGCATTAAAATAAAAGATCTGACACCATAAAAATACCTATCATCACAGTCACAAAAGAGACAATAGTGTTGATTAAACTTTTGCGTTATATACTGCAAGATAATTGGAGTATATGAATTTCCATAATGTAATGATTCGACTTAACAGGGATTTTTTTCTGGAGGACTCAATTTCCGCCAAATCCATTCCTTATAGAACGAAAACCGTTGATGTTGACATTGCTTTGAGAACCAAATATGCGACAGCTTCATGAATGATTCACAGTTATGCACACTGGATCACTCAGCCACTGAAGTGACCTAAATAATATTTATTAATAATATTAAACGGTATACGAGATTTTATAGCATCTGGTGCAGTATAAATAAAAAACTGTATGTTTTAATGATTTCCTTAATACATACAACCACGCTATTTGGGAATATGTCAGAGCTTACATAATAAAAACATCTTTATAGTAATATTTTTCTCACTGCTATGTTGTTACATATGCAGATAAAATCCTACATCTTGTGATAATGGTGTGGCAGATGTTAAGGCTTAATTACCATAAGTCTTCCTCGTTGCGCAACGCGAGGCTCACGTCTCGTCGACAGATCGCGTTAAAGATTCAGAGAATGTTGCTTTTCCTTAATTGGTTGATCATTTCAAAGGGATATTAAAGAATTTTGTTTCTGCAATCAGTCAAGTGCTTAAGTTAAATAAAATAAACACACATTGAAAATGGACGCATCACGAATACGCGGTTTTGGATAAACAGCATTTTTAACGTATTCTATTTATTGTACTTATGACTCGTGTAAAATTTTTAATCGTATCGCAATTTGATCATCAATATATTTAAATTATATTTTAACATATTTGCATTGTCATATCACTATTGATTTCTTAGAATTACAATTAAAGATAGCAATTGGACTATATAATGTACGCAGACGAAATCCAACTAACAACTTACTAGGTCTAAGATATTTGATGAAATCTTATGGATTGTATTATGGGTTGAATAAATTTTAATTTAGTAATATATCAATATTTTTCAATACAACGGGATTACAAGCAAGAGGTTTATTTATCGGCTTAATCTTTTTGCTTATATGATACATAAATGAGAAATGCATTAATTATTATTTTACCAAATTAAAAATAATAATAATAATTGAATCATTGCTGCGTGTATACGTCCAATTATGAGTCAACTAAAATACCTGACTTCTAAGAAAAACATTTTAACTACGACAAATGGAAAGGACTATACCGATCAGCTTTATCAACTAAATAAATTATATGCAGTATATATTATTTAATATTTCAAATCTTCATTATAAGACAATTTATAATGCAGTGGTCGGTAATCTGAGGCCTACGAGGCGTCAAGATGCGATGTCATGACATGATGTGTGAATGGCATATTATAATATATGCCTCGTACTGTAATGGCAAACGGCCCATGTGCACCCCGCACTAATCCCCAAGGTTGCCGACCCGTGCTCTAGTCTATTCTAAGCAACATCTTTATACATTATTCGTGCAACATGATATCATGATAGGCTTTATACATATAAAATTAAACTAATTTTTAAACATTTGATCTGGCTGTATCAAATTTTTGGTATTTAATTATTTCAAAGGCATATACGAAATATCATATTATAATAATTAGGAAGCTTTTTATAAAGTTCAAAGTGCCCACGGAAAGTAACAAATGATATTTATTTATACAACCGGAAACGTTTAAAAACAAACATAATTATAGCTTTAAATAAAAATATATTAACTTCACATACATGCGTTCAGAAATGACCTTAAATTATCGTGTCATAAATTTATGTGTAGTAAGATAGAGCAGAATTAATTGAATGAATCATTTTGACTCTAAAAATACCTTTGTAGTAATATATGATATAAATAGTCGTATGTATGTCTTTATTAATAATTGTTTTATGTTTAAGTATAGGTTTATTTGCTTTTGGATTACCTCGATCTAAATTTTCATATATTATTAAAACCACACATTGCGATGACTGATGTCATGTATACGCACCTTTCAAATTGACCATCAAAACGCATAAGTAATGTGAGTTAGTTACTTAAGAGAACACTGCCCCAGGGCAATGTCTTACATTCGAGTGAACCAAATAATAATTATATACAATATCATTAAAACATCTTTTCAAGGTTCATTTACTGATCGATACCAGTGATGAATTTAGGATATGAAAAATATCGACCGACCATACGCTGTAGAAGTGTTTTAGTTAACCACAAATAAACAATAAAAAAAATAATATAAAGATATAAAAATCAACTAATGGCCTTAAAAATTTAGTGCCTTCAACAGTGGCTCAGCTACCGAGACTTAGTGTGAGAGCTAAAAAAACGAGAATTTATAGGGTGCGCCACGATTTTACTTGCTCCAGGGCGTTGAGTAAGTAGCTACATCACTGGCTTTTAAGTACTAATTTAAATATGTCCATTACATTATAAATTGACGTATTCTTTTCGAACTCTTCTATGTTAGTGTATTCTATCCTTGTGAGTAATGAAAATACAACCTGTTTTCAGTTTGAGTATCCTGTAATTACAAGGAATATACTCTTCAACTAATATTCATTCGGTAGATATGAAGAAGATACAAGCAAAGTTGGTTTCTTGGCGCATTTGGGTAACATAGACAAGTAGAATGTTTCACAGTAGCAACGATTAGCTGATTGCAAAGTATATTTTACTATCTTATCTAAAGCTTAAAAGCATAACACTCAAAAGCCGACTATCCACCAGAATATATATTTTTAAATCTCAGTATGTATAGGACTGTTCGAACTGCGATTGATTAATTTTGATGCAATTTTATTCCGCTTTCATTTTCTATCGCATACAAAACGCATAACATTAATAAAAAAAAAATTCATAAAATCACTTGCATATACCAGCCAACTCCGTGCTAACAAACCATTTTAGTAAAAAAAATGTTGCTCCTGAACTTTTAACACATATGGTGTCGACTGGTTTGCAAATAAAGGCATCGTATTGTCTAGTTTTTTTCTTACCACAGATTATCACGATTTGCTATTCTGTAAAACAATTAAGATGTTAAGAGTGTTCCAAATATATATATTACATTTCACCTGCAAAATTTACACACATGTGCTCACAATAAATAATTTAGTTTAGTATTGGTTTTGATAAAAATATAACATTTTTGTTTAAAGAATTGTTCTTCAGTTAACACAATTAAGTCCTAAAAATAACTCATCAAAAATACAATTCGTGAGTAAAGTTTCTTATATAATTTTATGTTCGATTCTTTTATAGTTCATACGATTTCTCAGTTCGGCCCGCTGATGATGCCCATCCCGAGGATCTGTTGATGAGAACTCGAGCAGCAATGAAGGTCGAGAGAATGGTGACCAAGCCGAATGAATCCTGCAATCACGTCTACTTGCATGGGCAAATAATTTCTGTGTCTATTTACAAGTATTAGTCGTGCCATAAAAAATGATATTCATATCCTTAACATGATTACACCGTGTATTTCATGTTAGAAAGGAAATCATTAAAGATTTCAACATTTATATAAATAATTGTGCCATTTAAAAACTTTAAATAAAGTTATTATTCATTACCTTGTATGAACATACATTTTTATTATACTTTCGATATACTATTAGGCTATTTAATTATATAATTTTAATAAGGAACTCACGAATCGAATTGGTAAAAGTTATCGGTCTGTATTTTTTATTCACTTATTGCTTCAGAAAGCGCGTTATTATTTGACAAAATATTACAGTAAGCATAAAAATATTTATTCAATATTTGTCACGTGCTGTAAAATCTGCTATAACAAGTCTCCACATTCACATCTTCAGTGATCTATATAATCCACTTCTGCAGTGATAATTGTCACATTGTGGAGATCTAATTCCTCCACTCTCAGAGCGGATACACATATATATGTCGATATATGTGTGTGTGCGTATGTGTGTACGTGATTCATTTTAACTTTTTATCATATTCTATTTTACAAATATTTTGAATATAGCTTGTAATCTTGGAGCTTATTTAAAAAAAAACATATGAACACGTTCTCGTTTATAAATTGATTGTTAGAAAACAAAGTGTACTAGACATTCAAATCTAGTTTATTTTTGTGCAGCGCATTATTTGAACTCGTGACCTCTACTAGTGAACTAGTGATGGAGCTTACTAATTGAACGACAAAATTGAATAAGTAAAAATACGTAATTCTTGTATATCCATCTAAAAAACAGTATAAAATATATTTTATTACTTTATTTCCATACGGATTTGATAATTAAGTTATATAACAAGAAACCAAATCAATGTCCTTAGCCCTTAGCAAAATAAGTTGACCTAAAGTCAAACAAAAGTACACTCATCAATCGGACTTCTACGAACACTATAAGAACAAAGTTCCATTCTACGATTCATTCATGAGATGAAGTAGGTCATACAGTTTTATAGAAATTTATTTAATTAATCATTATTATAGATAACTTTGTTAACTAACTATTTAATAATTATTATAATATTAAAACAATAAGTTGACTGGTTTGCCAACAGCTATTTCTGTTGTCAATGCGATTTATGCTAAAAAGAAGTTATTCAATTTAATATAATTAATCGATCATTATTATGGGATACAATTTTTTTAATGACACAAAAAACATTGAATAATACAGATAATAAAACATATATATTTTCAAAAATTTGTACATTTATAAACATTAGCCGTAATTACTATACATTAATCATGTTGGCTTAATGTATCATTATGGCAATAAAAGATCTGGTTCTTAAATAATTCAATTCTCATTGTTATATTTGAATATGAAGTATCAAATATTATTTAAATTAATGTAAGTGAATTTTAAACAACTCAATGACATTCGTATTGTAATAACGAATATCCACTGATTGCCTATTGAGTATATGAGACTAAACAATTAGTTTGTGAGCAGCATTGGCCAATCATGAGATAATGTTACCAGTGATAAAAATAACAATAATCTTCAATCACAAGATTATTAAATAATTTTTCACGGCTATTATGTTGGTGTAATTGCGTTTTTTTTTTAATAAGTTTCTGTTCATCCGCAAAATGGATCAATTATAATTATTACCACGCATAAAGTTCATGGACGTAAAGTTCGTTCAAATTGCGAGATGAATTCTTCTTTGCTTGCCTGAAATCGTTTTCAAAAATGTCATGGTCGTTCTCAAAGGTAAATATCGTAAATGTATGGGAACAGAATCATCAGTTTACCTGTAAAGTTTTATTAACAAGAGGTAACCTTTTACTTATACTTTGATATTAACAATAATACTTCTAAAAAATTACTAAACATATTGAAATGTCCCGCTTAACAATCAATCAACGATAAAATATTCCAAAAATAAATGATGACGTTCAAAATATTCTAACAAAGCTTATTCTAACTTTCATTTTATATCAAATATGAATCACATTAAAATCGATACTAAAATATTTACAGCTAAATTATTTTAGGTTTTATAATCAATAAAGGGGATTATTTCTAAACAAATACTAACCTGCAGTATCGTTCTACGTGAAATACACAACCATGATACATATAAAGATATAATTTCAATATAAAAATCAATAAATAGTCATTCCACTTACATCATATAATTCATATAGAATATAGGAAGAAAAAAATTAAGCACCAAACTTATCGAAAAAAAAGTTTACATCAACTGGTGTATTGATCCCCATACTTGCTTTATATGAAACATTTTTTTTAATTTCTTGTACCATGGTTATAGTAGAGGTTGAAATCATTTAAGTTCAGTGAACAAAATAAATGTATGTATATTTCTTGTGTGTTTTTATTTTTATTAAACGTCTTATTTCTGAGGATTTTAGCTATTACTATTTTTAAAAAATACGTAAAATATATTAATAATATACCTGTTATTCATTTATAATAGATATACCGTAGAGGTCTCTACACTCGTAAATTATTATTCATTGTTTCGAATGGTAAGATAAATAATTGTCATCTTTAAGTACGATACGTTTAAATCATTCATGATGTTTACTGTATGTGACTATTATCTTCGTCTAGACTAGGACATAGCTTACGTTTTGTTGATTGACTTCAAAATATCCTCCGGCGATATATATTTAAATTGCATGAATTAACTTTGTATATGAAGGAGTATACTAATTTTCATTTTTGCGTTTAGCCCTTTTTTTAAAAAATGTGTCGAAATAAAAATAATCTACTTTTTATATGGAAAAATAGTATAAACATTCACAGATTGTCCAATATTTCGAACTTATACGCCATACATAGTTGAATTAACATAACACTTTAGTGATTGAATAATATAAATTTATTTTATCTACTTGTTATCTAATTTGGCATGTAGGCACACTTTTATCAACATAATATAAACAACGGCGTCACAACCAAAACAACCGTTGAAAAGGCTAATAATTCGTCTCGTTAATTATAATTTAATGTAAGGATTTAAAATTTGTTCAAATAATGACTAGCAAATCGGACATGCAGTCTATGGGTATTGGCTTAAGTCTTACAGCCCAAATGAAATGTACACCATACACTCAATCTTCATGCTAGATAGAGGTGTTAAGAACGTTTCTAACTCCTTTAACCGTCTTGCCACAAGCTAAATATATTTTAGATAGATGATTCATAATATATTCCTTAAAACACGTCTAATATATTCATATATCTAAATATTATTCGATGAGACTATAAACTAAATTATATCTTGAAACGGAAATGATGATTAATCTCTTTACACATTCGTTGTCAGACAATTTGGTATAATTTCAATTTAAAGCAAAAGGAGACCTGTGTTATTCTTTTTTTGTTCTATTGTCTTATTATTACGTAATGTAAAATAGATTAGACCCAGATCATTTTTCATTTTTGTCCATTTTAAAATTATGACAGTATTTTTCCTTGCAATACGAATTACTCACAGGTGTGACTTAAATTAATAACTTCTCAAGCTCTGAAAAGCTTTGACTTGTTCTATACTAATTATTGTAATATTGACACTTTACATTATTTAAATTAGTAATAATTAATTCACCCGACTCGTCCGCATGTACAAGTTTTAGTTAAACATATCTTAGAGCCCTGATATCTATAATATGTTCGATGGAAATATCTTGGAAAGTAATACTAATTATCCAAGACTTATGTAACTACAAACTCAAATACTATGAAGGAAACGGAACTCTTATTTAGTCAAGTAATACGTAAAACAATCATGTTATCATATAAATCCACATTTTTTGAGAATAACTTTGCAATTGTGGCAACCATCTTGTTGAATCGACTTAAGTAATTCTTTCTGTTGAGTTTTTTTATACTCTCACAGTATTTGTTTATCTTTTTATGGATAGCTACAAGAATTTATTTAACTGAGACAGCTTGGCAGGGAAGCCAACGTAGCTTGTAGTAAACTGATTATTGAAATGGCCTGGAGTTCTGTACTAAACTTGATTATCTTGATTATCGATAAGTGATATTTGATATTTATAATTAAACATTTTTATGCATCTGATCTCTTTTGCTGAGTTTTCAATTAAATAATTTTATAACGACGTTATGTTTTACTAGTAACAATAAAATATCATACAATAACCTGAGTTTCTAGTAAGTAACATGTTTCTATTAACCCTATGAGTAGTACAGAAGTACATGTACGTCCGTGCGCCCTGTCGCCTTGTATTCAAAGCCATTCTTTTATTTTTTAATAAAATTTTATTTTTCTTTTTAATCTTTATACTAAATAAATGTAAATGTGGAAGTCATTACAATTATATCATTTATTTAAAAGTTTTAAAAAATACGTAAACATAACGAAAAAAAATAAGTAAATAAAGAGTTGATTTGAAAAATTCCCTTATGCTCTTTCGATAATTATTATGTGAATTGAATGATAATTATTACACGAAATGTCACATAAATTAGTCCTATACGTTCAAAGTTGATCTCAAGTGCTCCTTAGATTCCGAAATAGCAGCGGCCATATGTGGTAATGTTATACAAATTATTAGCAATTTGGAATAATTTTCAGCTTATTTTTTTCCATTGCTTGGAAATAAAAGAGCACTGTTTACAAATCGGCATATCCAATCATGATATTAGTTGAATTGATAGCGGTGAAATATTTTAGTGTTTAAGACGTGTGTGCATAAAAAATAACTCTAAATAAAAATGATGAAACGGTTAACAATCAGTTATTTCCACACCAAGGCACTGCCAAATATAGACGACAAGAATGACCCAACATTAGTTGTTTGTTAGTTTCTCGTTTTATAAAAAAAAGTTATGTGTGACCACACAGGTAGATAGCAAATTTTTTTTTCGCTTTTAGCAATCAGTGAGTTATGAGTGTAAACACATAAAATTTCATCGACTTTAGAATCGCTCTAGGGTTAGATTATCTCTGATTATCGACACCCAATAAAGATGATGTATGATGTCGAAAATTACTTGCTTGATTATTTTGGCAAAGCCATTTTTTAACGACTTAATCTATTAAATAAGAAGCATTGACCAAAGAACTTTGAACTTAACACATATTACGTAATAAAAAATGTATTTTTTTTCATAATGTACAGTATACAAAAACTTTTACTTTTCTTTAAATTAAATTAGTATTTACTCTATGAAAACTTTTATGTCTATGACGCATTGAAAAAAAAAGCTTTTATATTAATATGATTAATAATTAGATATAAAACTATGTGGTGTTTGAGTTAGATTATTAGGCCATCATAGACAATTCTTATTCGGGTAGGTCAATTTTAAAATATTTTACTGTAAAACAAAACTAGAAAGTTCACTTCAAAAAGATGATGAAAACATAGAGAATATACATCACTCTACTCAATTAAAGTATATTATCTTTGAAAGTTTTTGAACATTGAGATTTGTTCTATTTTTTAAATATCGTAAATCAATCATATATTCATTTGTTTAATTTTTTCCCGACATAATACCACAGTGCAAATCCGATCAATCATCCTTTAACACTTTTAAATCCGAATACATCTGTCTCCGTAAGTATTTTAACAATATTATAATAGTAATAGTTACAAGTACATTAATTATCAACAGCCGCCATTTTAAATCTAATGAATGAAGATTTAACTAAAATATATTTCTTTATATTCGAAACAGATTTACACTTAAGGAATATCCAGTATTACATGTCAATACTAAATGTGTAAAAAAAATAAAAATCACGTGATAATAATTTACATTTAAAATTGGATATAATTGTTGATAAAATTCAAAAGAATTATAACAGACATTCTTATTTAAAAGTAGATCAAGGGATATAAAAATGCTTAAAGAGGTATATTCAAAATTTTACCCACAAGGCTTGTTCAAATAACCGTTATATGTACGATGGGAAAAAACATGTTCATTCAATAAAATAAGAATGCACAAAGAAAAAATAAATTATTATAATGCAGATAAATTATAATATTATACATACAGGCAAAATGCTGTCAGGTTTTAATAATTACCTTGCGTTGATTTTTTGCATAATAATAATATTAATAGTAATAATAGTTTTACCGTCTCAAAATTTAAATATGCAAGTATTAAAAAATCGTGCTGGCAATTTATAACGAAATATTTAGATGCTCTTATTCGGTGTAATACGGTTAGATATCGATTGCTCCTTTGATAAATGTAACAAATTCAGTGTGAAGATCACGATTCGGTAAAGTGTTACAAACGTTTTATGTAAATTGGAATACAGAAATCTATCGTCACGACTCTGTACTGTGTTTATTAATTTGGTTGTTTGTGGTGAGAAGTGGAAGCATCCAAATTATAAATAGTGAACTACTCTTTCAATGCCACATCTATCTCAAGATGAGTATACTACAATTATTATTTAATGAAATGATCATTTAAATTACTATTCCGATACAACAAAGCGTGTTCACGAAATCGTTTTAATTAAATACTACAAATGATTGATTTAATTGATTATTTTTCGATTAAAACTATGCAACAATAGTATATTAATATAATCATTATAATAATTAAAATCAATCCTGACGTTTTAATGCTATTTTTATTATGTCTGATTTCTAAATTAGTTTTTCCATACAAAAACACCCATAACTGTAAAAAGTAAAGACAATATTCAGGCCACCTCATTTATCAAAATGTGATGAAGACTTTGATTTAAATTCCATAGAAACTCTTTTCAAATAAGATATTTTCTGTTCTATTAGTAAATGACATGGAACATAAATGTTTCACATTATAAGGAAATTTAATATTAAGAACAAAAAGCTTCAATAAAAAATATCCAATTAATATTTTTGTGCATATATTATTGAAGACACCATTACCCTTTCAACAGTAAACTATGAAATGAACGTTGCCTCCTTTAATAAAACACTTTTACATCTTATTTCACCAAAATCAAAACTTTATCTAACCAATAAAGTATATCATCATTTTGTCTTTCTACGGGATTCAAGATAGATAAACTTAAAAACTGTATCTTACCCATGACGTACCTACCCAACCCATTGATTACTCAAACGATTTTAATGTAAACGACATTTAAAAATAAAACTAAACACAATTGTCAAATTTAGTAACCGAATCATGAATACTGAAGGATTTAATGAAAGAAAACAGGAAGAAATATAATAGTTTATGTTGGAAATAACTTAAAATGATAAAAACCACAACCACTTATTCCTACAATTATGATTAATATAATAATTATCAATTATTTACGCAAATTATATAAACTGAATTAAAATACACACCTATACATATAGTTATTGAAATAATAAGTTGCGTATTGCATATATTATAACATATAAATAACATAAACTAGTTAGGATCTTACAGTATGTTGTCAACCAACCTAGAACGAGTGGGCAGTTACAGTAATAAAATAAATAATTTTACTTCTGAAATCAGCAGAAAGCAGCTTTAAAACTGTGTGCATTTAAAAGCTTTATCAACTTATAATACTTGTTTAATATAAGAATCACTTAAAATTAAACATGCCTCCTCAGTCATTGACTTTTATTATGAAGATTGACAAATCAAATTGAAGAACATGAAACTATAATAGATCTCGTAATGATTCTCGTGTCCGCATAATATTATTTTCAAAGATTGCATTTATAATATTTAAAACTAATCCTCCCATTCGATACGTTAACAATTACATTACTGTGTTAAAGTTATTTGCGGAGTTATATTATATCTGAAAGAACCTTGAAAGCCGGATAGGCAATAAAACAAACGCTTGGTCTTCCCGGATGAAGATGGCGTCTTATGACATCAACACAATGAGATACAAAATGAAAACAAGTTGAATGCTCTCCAGAACTGATTAACTCTAGTACATACATTTTATTATGGATATGTATACTGTTTGTATCCTCATAAAACCCACCAACGCACATAAAATTTTAATTTTCTAGATTTTTTATGTAAATTAATTCATGTCGCTTAGTGAAAAAATAGTGTCTCACTTAAGTTGCCACGGCGGTCGAGTTAATAAGAATGCATACTTTCGTAGTGAAAATCATGGGTTCGCTGCAGAAAAATCATGTCTGCCTCGAGTGCCAAATATAATAATTTCTTCAATGTGAAGTAAAGTTGATCAGGTTATTCGTTGATAAATATTATTAGTCAGATAATCGACTTATTAGGCAGCCATATTCTATAATAAATTTCATATAACAGAATATTAACCAATGGTTTCCAGTATATAGAATTTACAAACGCGCGTACTCACCAACTCAGTCACTAAGACGGAAATAAATATTTTATTAATTTAATGAATATATACTATACACCTTTCGTCACGAATGAGTTCATCTTTGGATGACGCCAGAACTTTTGGTTAAAGCGATATCAGGTGACGTTATTTAAACTAACTTAGCAAAAAGATAATTAAACAATTCTTTGCTAATTTACCGCGCAATGAAAACAACCATACCATGACCTGTACGCATATATTTAACGAGTACAGAGATACATAGCAGACGATGCCGGAAATGTCAAATTATACACTCCGCTTCTTACTTATGTACAAATCGTTTAAAACTTATTAATACATAACTGGTGTTTATCATGTACAAAGATTACGTTATTAGACTAAATTAGCCTAATTTCTAAATAATATGTGTAATTATTCACTTTTGCGATCATTCCAATACCTTTTTTTAATGATTAACTCTTTCGACGCTATGATTGTTTGCAGGATTAGAAATTATCAAATAATAATAATTCGTTAAAATACTTATTGGAATCCCAGGTGTATTACCTATATCAGGGCTGGCCAACGAATGCACCTTATACTAAAACCTAGTGTATAAACATAGTATGCATTTCACACCTCTTCTTCCCTCTTAGACTACGCCTGACAACAAGTCGATCGCGACACACTTTTAAGATAAAAAGTAGATCTTATATACAGAAAAGTTGGCCACTTCTGCTCTATATAACCTTACAACATTGGTTTCATTTGTACTTTCAATGTCACACTAAACAAAGCATGCGTAAGTTAAAGCAAAACATGAAAATGAATTACACGATGGCATGATGAGTGCAGGACTGTGTCTTTTAAAATAATTTGGTAATCATTGATTAAAGTTTTAAGGATACTAGTAGATAAATCAATCAAGTTTATTTGTAATTGAAAATAATGGAATTTTGACAATTACTGTCATTTATACTTGATATTAGGACGGTAAGGGTTAATTTCATTGATTGAATTGCGCTTTCAACAGTCAACTACTTGAAAAGTAAAATGTTGATTAGTTACTTTCAATATTTTAATATTCTCCTCACAACCGTCAAGCAATCAAACTGAAAACTTGTTATGTGTATATTATTGAATGTAGAATAGTTAGATATCAAACGTATTTATCACCTTACGTGAATAAAAAAAAATGATTTGCTTTTTACAAGACATGTAGTATCAACAATAAATATTTTATGTAAGCTGACACGAGACGTTATAGAGATGTCATTTTTTTCTTCTATCCATAAATTACCGTCAGACGTAACTAGATATAAATTATTATTACAAGTACTGAGAAAATCAATTTCTTTGTTCGATTATTTATTCATAAGCATGCTACTTTTATAACTAATAGAAAATTATATTCACGTCTTGATTGTCAGGCTGATATTTTTATTTGCACGGATAATGGCGGTTATTTTTTTTTCATTTAAAACTATCCTACTAGTGTTGTCTGTCAGTAAGACGAGAGTTTTACTTATAAATCATTTCAATCATTACATTAAAAATTCGTGAACTTTTTGTATTTTATCGTGTAAAAAAATTCGCAGTAAAATTAATCAATAATGTACAATGATTAATAACAAGCTACTGGACATATTTTGTTTGAGTATTGCCATAAACTTAGGTGTTTACAGTATCACCGATGCCTATAATATGGTTTTTATCATGGAACATTATTTTCAGTGGCTTGGATAGTATAGTTAGAAATTTTAATTTTTTTTTTTTATTAATTTAAAAAGTAAGTAATTATCGTTCTTAAAAATATTATTTACTTCAGAATAGTATGATATTAATCCAGAACAGATCTTATCATATTTAGAATCATTAATATAGTGGAAGACATATTTTTATTTATGTGTGGAAATATTGATTTGATATCTGTGCTTGCAGTTTATTAAACAAAATCATAACCGGCTCACACATCTTTATATAACTATAGTGTTGGATATCTCATTCAATCCGTTGAATTTTCAGTTTTGATATTTTTTTTATTTTGTTAAATTACTCCACGTATACTTTATTACCTACGTAAGATCAGTTTAAAATGTCATAATATCTGCGATCAGATGTATGTCCGCGCAATTTTCATATTCACAACTGTCTTGTGCTAAGTTGTCTGGTTATCGATATGGAACTATGGATTTTAAGGAATCCATCGATTCGCACATACAGATTTATAACAATTAAATACTATGGGAACATTCTACTATCAAATGTATAGTTCCACCGTAGTCTTACAACTTAATTCTTCTCTTATAAACATTATAATCACTGAAATCCATTACTCTTCGACAGATATAAAATTGAGAAGAAAACAGATGAGTGAAAGTGACAATCATTGTATTGTTCCATTTACGCTTTGTCTTTTATGCGAACATTTAATGGCACGTTGCATCATACGAAATGAAAGCAATTTCCACGTCCGTTCTGTACATAATAATGGCAATGCACTAAATTTGTCATCAAGCTTGGATAATATTATTTAAAACTCTTAGTGAATAAAAATAATTTTCACAGTTCTTTATAAACTTACATTATAAATCACATCGACTTTAATTATGCATAAACATTAATCGAATGTATTTACGCAGAAGATTTCTAAGCCACGCTCTAATACTGAGTAAAACGCTATTAAAAATTTAAAGAAACAAATTAAAATTTAATAAAACTATTTTATAATTCAGACTGTAATCACTTACACGAATATCTCCGTCTTTCCTGATTTCCAGATTATTGAAAAATGCACTATTTTAAATGTTTTGGGGGTGACGTCGTCTGCTAATTACAATTTCGATCGTTTTGTGCTTGGATTTTTATTAATATGATTTTAGTCTTTGCCCATGGAACCTTGGAATTGGTTATATTTAGCGTATTTTTGTTTACAAATAAAACAATACATTGATACAATTCGACACAACAATATATACGGACATTTATTATTATTTAGAATTTAGAATAGTCAAAACTTTATCTGTAAATAAGTAACGCTATATTTAAGCTTCAGAGCCGAAAACGTTTGAACCACGTTTTGTAGGTATTATTTTTTTGTAAATTGTTAGTATGCGGGTTAAAAAAAACAATGATTACTTCTTCCGGTTATATATATTTGATTGGGTGTCTTTCTCATGATGTTTTCGAAGCATTATATGCAATAACATGAAAAATTTCAATTCGTGACTTGGACGTCTTCTGCTTAACTTCTTCCAATTATGCATATGATAATAAATCTAGTATTGTAGTTATAATACAAGTTATTTTTTTTCAATACTTGTTTTCAACCGAGTCGACCAAACTTGCCTTAACAAAAATGCAAATAGAATAAATATTTAAAAATATAAAAGCTTAATTTTTTTATAAATTTAAATGTTAGTCAGTCAATTATAATTCAACAGAATAATTTAAAAAGTTGTCAATTTTATTATTGAGATTTTTTCAAGCTACAGGGGATGAGTATAATATGATAACTAAGACAGATAAACAAACATACAACAAATACTCTTTACACTATTATACTAAATTCCGAAATAGTGTTTTTCTAATCGATATGTAAAAATAAGAAACATTTGTTCACTCAATAATTTATACTTCATCAGAAAAATATCGTTTCAAAACGCGGCAAAAAATATGTATATTTTTTGTAAATACAAAAAATGTGGCTGGTAATTAAAAACATGTTTTTGCCAGCTAGTTAGTTAAACTGACATTTTATTGCTCTCCTGTCTTTCTAAAATATTAGGAATATATTAAATAAACACTAAAAGGATGCAAATCAGCTTAAATATAATAGCAATGTGTATTGGTTTAGGTTGCAGATAAAAAATATAACAAGTTAGTCTGAACAAATTAAGCCACAAGTAGAGCTTTGGTCAAGTCTTCAAAGAAAGGCTAAGCAGAAACGTAGAGAATAGTTTCGACAAATTTATCGAAAAACTCAAAGATACCGAGTGACCCCTAACGTCACTTAGTGTGTTGAAAAATTAATTAAACTTTGAAATAAAAACAGTAATTTTACGAATAATTATATAATTAAACGTTAATTATAATATGTATATTTTAAAACACAATCTATTTGAATGCATAAAAATAAATATTACATAGTTTAAAATGATTAAACTACATACATGATATGTTATAATATATTTATTTCAATCGGTCTTCCCTGTAGTTGAGAGGTTAGCGTGCACGTTTTGCAGGTTCGACTCCCACAGGTGCTGGATTATTAAAAATCCAAAAATAAATTATCAAGTTTCTGCTGGCTCGAGCAATTGGTTAAATACCATTTTTTTTTAAATAAATCTATCAAAACATTGCGGGGATCCATATACTCGATTTATGGAGTGGACATCTTCACAGTGTATTGATCCGTATGCTCCACTATCGAAATAGATATTGTATTATAATTTTATAAACGAATAATACATCCATAACGTTGGGAACGCTATATTTATTTCGTTAGTTTTAATAAATGGTTTTTATATGGTATTTTATCGTTATATTTTCAAAGACTATCAATAATTTGACGTAATTTAAATGCCTCGGGCACTTTTTCTTAAACCATGTCATAATATATATTTTTTGTACAGCATTTAGAGTCGTTAAGCTAATACAGCATGTCTTCTGTTTAGTTGTTAATGATCCGATACTACTCACCTTCCCATAAATCCATTGTCTTTGTTACGGATGATGTCAAAATATTGATAATCTTTTTCAATAAAAATATGTTTAATTTTTGAATCGGTAATAATATATTGTTATTTTATATATTTTTTTAATGCTATTATGTAATCCAATATTAATGATTTCCTATATCAAATTTCCATTTGTTAAGCTATAAAGTGTATCATTTTCAGACATACATAAATAGAATCAACAATTTACAAATATGTTTTTTCTGATTTCAATTATTTATTTTTAATACACTTCCTCTAGTGACATACTCTAGATCAGTGTTTATCAAAGTAGGGTTCACAAAAAACATTTGGGGGTCGCAGAAAAACTGATGACGGATCAAAAATGTATTAATGATAAATTATTAATTTCTATTAGTGCTACAAATAAATCTGCTTTTAATAAAAATTATTAGTGTTTTAATGCAATTGAACAAAATAAATTGACTCCTTCTGACTTTAAAGTAAGTCCTCCACTCCGGGATGTTTTTCTACATATACACACTTTTCGAGGGGTCCTAAAAAAATGATTTTTGAAAAGTGCAAAAGGGGGTCGCGGAGTAAAAAGTTTGAGAATCACTGATCTGGATAATAGATCCCGGATCGGGTTAGTGGTAATGGGCAGCTAACATTTATATTCAATATGGGAACCAGTATTTATTTCTAATAAAAATTAAAAGCATTTTTACATATTTATAAATTTGATTGACAAATTTGTGAAATTATAAAGTATTATAGTGTTATTATATCAAATTGGCAAACACACGCACTAACTTGTGAGTCCTATAGCTGCACAAGAATTCTATACAAAATGGCTTCGGATGTAATGTGACTGAAATAATTGGCTGATAACCGATGTTCTTATAAAAATACTCATCAATAATAAGTGTTCACATTGTGGAGATTCTTTTGATTTAAATTCGAAGCAGACGCTATAAAATACATATTCTACTTAAAATTTCTGAGTACATAAAGATTGCATTTGATGTGAACGTGATTTCAACTAAATTATAATTCATATCTTAAAAAAATAGAGTATATATATTATAATAATTATACACAGTGGCTAAGTCTTAAATAAAAAAGAATCAGGCCGGTTTTAAATTTGAATCGTATCCCCTCTTGTTTCGTCAGATTAAAGAGAATATTTCAAATTTATAAAAAAAAAAACATAATATATATTAGAAATAAAAAAGGTAGTTCAAATGTTTAAAAATTGTCATAAAAATAAAAACAAATATCATATACTAATTAACAAACAGTTTACATCAAAATGTTTGTTAAATATACTTGAAAAGTAAGTACCAAATCAAAAAAGTGACAGGGTGGCGTTCTGGTCCCGCTACACCACTGCTTATACAATATAGATAGATAATGTTACATATTCTATGCAGATTAATTATTTTTTTATTATTATTATATTCTCTTTCATATGATGAAATCCACAATTCATCACGTAAATCTATACTTTAATAAATGTTGTATTTATTTTAATATACTAGAGTGTATATTGGTACTTGCGCTGAGAAATGAAGACGTTGGTAGAATGGTAAATTAAAAATAGATAGTATATCTTGTACTGAGATTTCACAATTATAACTCGATACTGAAAAGGAATAATTATAGATTAGCGGTGTGAAAACAGTCATTAATCAAAAACTCGCCATCTCTACGTCTTCGTTTCTCATATTAGATTTTTCAAATAATTCAAAAGTGAATTTACCGAGATAAATTTTACCGCGTAGGACGGACGGAAATATTCACTGTAAATAAACAAATTATGTTCACTCCAACGCTTGATAGATATGTCAAAATACATAAATATCCTATCGAATTTTACGAACCAATCCCACATACAAGATACCCTTTGATGATTGAAAAAAAATATTTATTCGTGGGAAAATGCCCAAACAAAGCAGATAAACTTGCATGCGTGATATATTAGAATAATAAATTAGTTTCACACTAAAATATTCAAGATTTTTATTCTCAATTCTTGTACCTAATTATCATTTTTTCAGTTTGATGCTTTCAATACACGATAATCGTCGACTACTGAAATCAATTCCTATAGCTGGTCATTGTATCATTTACTGACACATCTTCTATTAGATCGTTTTAAGGTTTAGAAGCATAATCACATTATCTCCTTCTTCAAGGTCTTGGGAAATTCTTCTTGAGACACTCTCGGCACTTTCTTATATACACGTTCGCTAATTCGTGGTATATCCTAAAAAATGTGAATACGTCATCCCAATATTGATAAGTAAGATCATAAACCAATTTTCCGTCTCAATTAAAATCTCAAAAGAGCTCAGCATTTTATATTTTCTTCTGTACAAATAATATAGGATTTATATGTATTGTATTATGTATCTTGTTATTTTGCTAATAATAAAATCAACATATCTACGGGAATGAATGTTAAAATTAAAGCACAACTCATTTATGTCATTAAAGTAATGTCAAATATTAATTTTATTATTTATCTGGTTGAACTCCATTTATAATGATTGAATATTCAAAAACTGTATATGTTAGGCAAGGTTTAACTGTATACACATCGTAGCTAGTATATAGCCATATACGACGATATAGCATATAGTTTTCGTAAACTTATTCCAACTTAAGCCGGCAATAAAACTAACTGTTATTTATATATATATACTACTGTAAAATTGTAAAACTAATTATAAAATATTATGTTTCATTCAACAGTTGTAGAATCATATAAACTATTAAAAATCGTGAGTCACAGTATCTACAAGATAATTGAATATATTTTCAAGTGAATATCACATGGGTGTTCTCGTATAATTTAATTGATCATAGTAATTTCAGTATGACAGATAGTTTTAAGACATCAAATTTAGTAATACCTGTTACAACATGTAGTTTACCTTCAGAATTATCCGATTTACTTGATAAGCTGTATAATCATTTATCTTTACATCATATGTCAATCAAATCACTAAATAATATATTTTTTAAATACATCTAATAGGACCTCATTGTAAATAAATAACGTTGGTATCTTCTATGTATGATGTATTTATATATCATGGATTGACTACTCGAGGCTTGCGGATGATATGCGGCCTATTATATTATAATTTGAGTGACTGAAAGTATAAAAAAACACACTCTATTTTCAATAATATAAAGAGTATACATTCTAAAAAGTAAAAAGAGATATTTTGTTTAGCTACTGTCACAATTTAAAAGAAAAAATCATAAAAAGAAAGATTTAATAATGTTGGTAACACCATAAACAAAATTAATTTAGTTTCACATATAACTTTGTGATTGTATTTGCATTTAAGTAAAAAATAACATTAAAACTAACACTTTTATTTTAAGTGGGATTTAAAAACTCAATGCAAAGTAACCGTTTGTCTAGTAAATATATGAAAAGCTTTTGAAAAACAATGCCAATATTTTTAGCAGTTTATGGCTAAATATAACATCAGTCTATCTCATTGGAAATTTTACAAACCAATCGAGTTTTATAAATCATTTAATTAAATATTAAGTTATTTCTACCTCGTTTGAATAAAACTCTGCCGTAGCTCTTTCGATATATCAGAAAATAAATTTCAGTTATATTTAAAGAAAAACACAAAAGATTTACGACTTCTGCTCTATAGAAGGTTTTTTATGCTGTCTAATACTGTTCGTAATAAATTTAATAAAAGTCATATTTTGTAATATATCGATTATTAGAATCTTTTGTTTTCGTGTATCATATATAATTTAATCACATAACCTATACTTACCATAATTAAAACATTGACTTCTGATATTTAAAGAAATAGTCTTACATTTAAAAATATACACACGATTTCCAAAGGCAATAATTTAGATGTGAATAATGAATCCAATTTATTTCTGGTTATTATTATCATTTTATTATTTAAAACGGATTGCAACGACCTTTCCGTATATTGTGTTTAAAAATATAATTATAGCATTATATAAAATCGCTACATTCTTTGAAATTAAGAAAGAATTTATGTGAAATAATTAGAATTTATTTATTATAAACACCATTACGACTACAAGGCTCCATCTTTTTAGTCTTCTTCCGCGAGTTGTCTACAACTCTACAATCCTAGATGGCATGTAATAAAGTATGTAAAGGCTCAAAAAGTGGCGATTTTCTTATTTAATTCTCTGTGGTAGAATATGTCTATGTTGATGAAGACTCATTACTGTCAGAATTTGCAGGATTTACATTGTTATTTGAGACCTATCTTTCGCGTTTTGTCATCTTCAGGCTATATTTACACGAATGATGATGTAAATTTACGATATATGTACGCATTTTGTATTTTGTACACTTGTATACAGTCGTGTATATGTATTCACATATCATAATTAATATATATATATACTGAATATTCTAACGGTTATGATTATTAACTACTAAATACTTATTAGTTTGAAATCAAGGACCGTTAGAAAATGACAAAATACCTTATTGATTAGTCAATAATATTTTTTATACCATGGTCACTCCCAAAGTGGAGCATATGGAATATTTGGATTTTCGCGATGTAAAGACGACTTAAAAGATTTTTCACGAGGATCATTTGTCAGACAGTTGCTCAACCCAATGGACATCCAGTCCAGTCATTTTTTGGTTTTTAAAAATCAGAAAGATGTAGGAATCAAATCCGCATTCTACGGATTATACGCTAGCGAGAGTATTAATACTAGGAGTGTTTTTTTACTGTATTTTATATTCTTCAATATCCACTGCCTAAGTGGAGCATTTGGACATCACATGCCGCATCCAAGAATCCCTGTCGCCCCCAGCATTATTGCGCCGTAGCTCCGTCGAATACATTCTATAGACAATATTTATTTAGCGGCCTTACAGGACAACGAGAACCGGTCGGCCTAAAGTCCTCAAAGGCAGTTCAGGTTAAGACTCTCTCCAATATGTGGTCGAGCCATATCCAGTGTCGCAGATTCACCTTGTCAGTGAATAGTAGCCGCATGGCCCGTTCTCTTATCTTCTCGTTTCGAACGAAGTCATACAAATGTATCTCCAGAATTCCCCGCAGAGATCTGCTCTCAAAGCTTAGATTACGGTTGCTGTATAGCTTTGCTGGGTGCCACGTTTCACAATCTTAGAGCATCACTGCAGAATGTATGCATTAAACAGGCAGCATTTGTTTTTTGTCTTGTACAGAAATAAATAATATACAAACAAGAATATATATATAAATCGTTGGCTCCACGATACTGACAAAAACATTAGACCTCTTGTTGTAAAATATGGCAGACTAGAAGGCCATAGTAACTAATCGGAAAGAAACGATATTAACGTAGTATATGCATAAAAGAAATAAGAAGTAAAATTGTAGGTTTTGAGATATTTTCTCAAAGAAGCTCGGAATCAGGATTCATTCGCTCTATAGCCATGATTTCATTGTATAAGCCGTGACAAATCGAAATAATAACAAACCAAAGTGACCTGATGTCCTCTTCTAAATCAATACTAATGTACGAGTATTCTCTGTTATAAATAAATAAACGGTAATATTTTGTCTCAGTTACCTATTTGTCAATACGTTTCTTCATACAAAGGAATTCCTTTCTCGAAATACAATGAGATATAAATCAATAAAGGTTAATCTTGCAATTTTGAAAGATTACCACTCAAGGCTTTATCAGTTGCATCTTCAATCATCGAATACGTAACAATATCTAAGTATTCACAAATAACTTGACTGTTTCTGGTAAACAATAAATTATTATTTAACGGCTGCGTAAGGAAGTATATTGAAGTGATCATGATTAAATGTATAATAGAAAACAATATAGTTTTCAATTATTTGTTCATCGTGTTTCATATTTAAATTATGACGATATTAATCATCGACATCAAAAAATCTTCATTTCCAAAAAGTGAAGTTACATTTAAAAATCGAATGTATTTGAAATAAGTAAATTTATTTATACGATAACAATTAATGGTAACATAAATTTACTAATTTCAAATATAATAATAGTTATTATTAGTGTTCTTTATTTAATTCACAAAAAAAAAAATTTGTATGTGTTTTGATTTCGCAATTTTTCAAATGCCACTCATTAGTTCTCCCGATTTGAAATTCTATTCATCTCATTAAAGGTGATTCCACGGTTTATTTTAAGCAAAAATTTGAATCGAATTTAAATGTTTGTATAATATGACTGAAATGTGGCATGTTAAATTCATTTCACGCACTGTATTAACCATTGCTACGATAATTAATATTTTCCAAAACAATGTTCATAAAATAACATGCATAATAACATAATTCATGCATCAAAATTGACGGACTTGTTACAATTTAAGACCAACGTATGACCATATAAAAATTGATAATTAAGAGAAGGCATTTTCTATTTCAGTAATGTTTAAAATATTACATTTGCTTCAAATACACTATAATATGTAAATGTACTAAATTATAATAAATTTCCAGATTAATATATATTTACTCTGATATATACACAAATAATGTACAGAGCAATTATCAATTCGCATATTTTTGCTTTTCTACAAATGTCTACAATATCAAGACATACATTTTTTTTCATTAAGGTTGTCAACCAATCGTTTAACTTGTTGAACATCTAGTCTTGTCCCTTTGAACTGTGGAAATATTCACAGAGCGACGATGTTCGACCACATGACTACCGGCAACGAAGCGTGTGCGCTTACCAATAAAAAACTATGTACGATCAATAATACCAAGAAAATTTCCAGATCTATTTTATTGATTAAATAATTATTAATACGTAATATTTTAAAGATGTCTTCTTTCAAATTGAAATGATTCATTATTTATATGGGAATAAATATGTATTTATCCCTCAATATATCTAAAATAAATTAACAAACTTTCAAAACAATTCGTCTATCTAGGCCTCAGTAAAAAATATATTGATAAATATGAAACAAAACTTATACATAACAAAAAATAGTACACGTATCATTTTTGTTTTGTTTAAGCGTTGGTAGATTATTTAATTTACTATAACAAAAGCATACAAAAACACTCAATAGTAATACATTAATATTAATATGGTTCCATAAAAAATATGACGGAAGATGTGGTAACAAAAACGTATTTTCAATGATTTTAGAACTCATATAACAAACCGAATCGGTTTATGAATACAGTTATGAGAATCATGTCTAATCGTAAGTACTTTTAATGATAATTGATTGTATGTGGTAACATAACAATCACTTAAAAATAAAGCACGCTGTACTTAAATCGTGCTAATAACTTATTAAACTAATTATTATATTTTTAGGAAGTCAATCATCAATAAGTAAATTTGTCCTTCATATTTAGTGGCAATTTTCCTACAGTGATAATACTTACAACAAATTAATAATGTATATTAGTAGTAAATGTGAAAAAAATTTATTAATATACCAAATAATTTAAAATGCGTACTAAAAATATTTTCCGTGAAAATAGACCAAATAAAACACGTTTCTTGACGCGGCTTTTAAAATTTTCATTTAAATTTCTTCTGTTATGATAAATTTTTGATCAAATCTGACATTTTTTCGAAAGTTTTTTTTAAATTTTAATATGCGTTACAAGGTAATCATGGAATTTTATGATATGTTATTTTACACATCTAGTACATATTATTTATATGGCGCATGTTCTCTAATAAAAAAATTATACACATTTTCATATGGAAATTACATACAATTCACCTTTCACATTGATCAGTGATCTAACCTTTGCAATCCATATAAACCAATAAAGCGATGGCGAAAAACGCATTTAAATTTTTATTTCCGTAACCTGTTTGGAGATGAATTTTCACACGGCTTTTAATTAATTGATTTCTAAATTAGACAAGTATTGAATCGTTTAATCAATAATTTTACACCGAATATTTTTACAACACACTTTTCATATGACGAAAAAAGATTATTATGTGACTCTATAACAGAGGATCTCAATACGGTATCCACAAACAGACGTGCTCCCACATACATTTTAAGCAAGAATATTTTTGGACAAGAAATAACACAATTAAAATTCATAAAAAATAATTACTTTAACTAATTTAACTAATATAAATCTTGACATACAATCGCATTATATATGTTTTAATTCTATTATCAGTCTTTAATACTCAAAAAGTTTATTAAAGGTATTTCATAATTGTTAATTGTAATATATGCATATTCTATATTAAGAATATGAATACATCACATCCTTGGCACGTAATTTTTGACATCAGGGCCGGCCCTGTGAGTGTGGCATCCTGCAAAAATTTTGGCGCCCCTTTCAGTAAAATTATAGAAAAATATCACAAGAAAAAAACTAAAAATGTAAAATGAGTTTACTGTATAAAAACATATCATACAGCAAACCCTGTTACAGTGATAAACTCCGTGTGAATTTGCACTAGATTATTAACCCTAGATTTTAAAATATCAAAAGAAAACAATATTTTTTTCATTATTTTCTTTCTTTTGGAAGATTTTTAATGGCGTATCGGAAAGCTGCCCGTGTTTTTGGGAGTTTAAGGTAACTCTGGGTAACATCAATTAGTCTAACCACAAATTTATTAAGATTTAATATTAAGGTATATTCTTTCCAATTTTTATATGTTATCACATATTATTACTTAGTTATAGCTAATTAGTTACACGTAAACTCTTTAATGTATGATAATAATCTTCAAAACGCTGCTCATATATTGTCTTGATAACCAACTTAGCAAGAATCACTGTTCTAAATAAATGTATAATACAGTCAAAGATACTTTTAGACGAAAAAACATACGTTATAATTCCCCGAGTATGACAAATATTTACCAAGTAATGTGAAAACAATATAATTGTGGACTGTATAAATATATGTTGCACGAGTTAGAAGTGTATTCTTAATTAACAAGTAAATATATTCAATTCAAAACATATTGAAGCTTCCATTTCTCCCACCGAAATTTCTAAAGTTGAATGTCAAACGCTTTAGGTAAGTAATAACAATATCATACCAACAAAAGACTCTTTGAATGTAACTTTGGTTTGTAATATCTACTCAATTATTTTACAAAGAAGTTTCTCCAAATTATACCACAGCATAATTATAATTTCTCATAACAAAACAAACCTAATTTAATTCAATATCTTCTCAGTGCGTTCAACTTTTTATTCTTTATTCTCGATTGTTCAACTGAATGAACACATAATTAAACGCCAAATTTTTAGGCAACACTAGAAAAAATATTTTACTTATCAATGATTTGAGTAGTAATATACAAGTCATATTTGAATATAACTTTGTATATAAAATTACATTTAAGAACTGTTTGTACTGCGCGTTTACTCTCCACAATAAAAATAATTGAATCATGATCGGCTAAAACCTACTCTGTCAACTCATTCATATTCATATATTAATAAATATTGAAGAAAAACCTTCCTTGAACTAAAATGTGTGTGCACACATTCTTTGATAAAAATAGAATGCTAATACATATTATTTTTTCTAATTTAAGGCTGCGGGGAGGATAGCAGAACGACCGCGTCAAAGCTACCGTAACAGAGATGCAAAATAGCTATAAATATGTGAGTGAGCATGTGCGCAAGTTCGGCAGCGCGTCAGTCACAACAACACGCTCACTTTCTCACTCACATATTTATAACTATTTTGCATCTCTGTTTCCGTGGTTTTGTCGCCGCGACATCTTTCCTGCCCGCGGCCCAATTCGTATATATAACAAATCAACCAAAAAAAAACTAGTATTTTTAAGTAATCTGTGTCTGTAGTTAAAGAATATATAGATAAAGCATTAATTAATTTGTCTACTTATATATTCATTTAAACTAACTACGAAGTGGGCCGCCTATAAGGAAAGCTTTATTGTTCAGACTCGAATATTTGCCATAAAATGTAATTTAAAAAGTGTAATTTTAGGTACACTATAATTACTTTGAAATGATTCTATCAAGGTTGACTAAAATTGTTTATTGGTATTAAAAATAAAAATATGTTTTCAAATATTCACAGTATATTTACGAATACTAAATAAATTCTACAGATGACATAATTACATGAATGGGAGGGTCATATTGAATGTTAATAACAATAATTATATTAATGTAAAAAGATAAAGCGACGTTCATTATTAAATACTATAAATAATAAACCATTTAGTTTAAGTCATTCCAGGGACGATGCGCAAAAGACTTTCACTACAGCGTCTTTTGCGAAACTCAGGGCCACCGTGTTGACTATACTTAGTTACTGTTCACACATCACCGCCAGATATGGAAACGGTTACATTACCATTGTCAGAAGAAGCAATGACTTGTGGTCGTGTACAGAACCGTATTGACTACTTAAATAGTTTGCTTTTAATTGAATATTTTACCGAGCAATAGCATCCATATTTATCCATGTTGGTCTTACTAAGAACATAGGGATATGACAGTGCACTATAAAGTAGTAGAACTATGAAGTAATTTTTACAGTGGTGTTTTTATAAAAAAATATAAAGTATCATAAACATATTGTCGCCAATATTTCACGAACACGTAACTTGATTTTTTCTTTGTTCATGTCACTTTATAAAATATATTTTTATTTTTTGCAATCTCTCGTATCAATTGCACATTTTTGTGAAAACACATATGTTTAAAAGACGTGTACCAATTATGTTGTAATGCAAAAATGTGTCTATGATACAATAAATTGCAAAAAATAAAGCTGTAATTTAACAAATTACTTAAACCAAAAAATCCAGTTACATGTTCCTGCAATATTAGCGACGATATTTTGCGATCTATAACTGCGAAACGTCAACAAAGCTTAAGTTTTCAATACTTTCAGTGTATGTCTTAAATCCTGAAAACTACCATGATTGTGCATTTTATATAGATACCGAAATATATAAGATACAATGGTGTAACTACCGTAGAGCAGCTGGAGCGAACTGCTTTAGGCGCACAAATCATGGGGTTGCAAAATTAGAAAGAGTGAAATAAAAATTTGTGAAAACTTTCTTTATAAAAATGTCAATTTCTCTGATTATCTACCATATAAAATATACAATAAATAAATCATCTATTTTTACGCACATAAAACCAAACCCACCAACATATGTATGCACTTGGATTTATCAAAATTTTGATTTTAGAAAATATTTACTAAAAAGTCAACATTTAATTCACCTCTAATATATAATAAAACTAAGAATGTTAGATATATAAGATTAGATCGAAATCCAATTACGGCAGAACTCCTCCGAGAAACATGGAGGTAACACCGTGTATATTTGCTACTGGGCGATGAATATGTAGCTACGTCACTGATAAGATATAAGATAATATCGAAACTTACTCATAGATGGTTCCACAATAATCGGAGATTTTTTATTAAATCAAGTCACCAAAGAACAAGTGAACTTCTCAAGGGATGAAATATGTATACATATTTATTTAATATGAATAAAGAGCGATCGAAGAGTAAAGAAACGAATTTCAATGATGATATCTTTGATGATAAATATAAAAAACAAGGTAATTTCTTCTAGTGGCCTTCTGGCTATCTGTGATGATTTAACTATGAAAACGAGTCGGGAATCTAATTTATTTTTGATGAAAAAATTTTCCGATATTTTATAGTCAGATTGTTCAATAATTATTTAGACGTGCAAGAAAAAGAAATCTTCCAAGTCAAAAAATTATTTAAATCCCGTCTTAAATTAATATACTTAAATACAGCTCAAAAAATTATGTACGTCTTTTCATCGACTTTTTCGGCATATTCATTTTTCCGGCAGTTTCATTAATTTTCCCTTCTTACTCTGATCTTCCAAATACTGGTTGAACGTAACTAATTCTCGTTAGTGTTTCTTGTCAACAAGACTCACTTTTAACAGGGCTTAGTTGGAGTAGGAATCATGCGTTCTAGTACACGATAATTAAGTTCAGGAAAAACTGCTCTTAAAACACTTCTGAAACTTTGAAGATCGCTTTACGTTCATTACGTATATTATATACTCGCATAACTGGTACGGATACATGGCGAATAGTAAAGCGGAAACAATCATTATATAGCATGCTGATAATCTAAACTAAATACTCAAATTTGACATGTAAATAAATATATACACAAAAAATCAACCGATGCGTCACATTCGAATTTGAATAATAATACAATAATATACATAGGATATATGACATATTAAAAAAATAATCCATTACTGGTGTCTATGAGCACATAATCTCGAGTTAGTACACATCATTTGTTATTTTAGAACAGAGCATTTAAATGACTAAGCTCGAAACTATGCACGTTAAGAAGCGCAATTTGTAATAATATAAATTTCAATTCCGTTTCCGCTGGATGATCTTTTTGAGACGTGTCTGAGCTTGAAAACAATTATAATTTATTACATAATCTAATTTAATTTTCACATACTTAACACTTCAATTCAATGACCCCTAATTCATTATAATATATGTTAGTAATATAGACTTTTTATTATGTTTTATAAATTGATAAAATAAAATATTTATCACAACGGATTTGGGTGTCTTTTTCTTATTTCCTAAAAGTATTGATTTAATTCTGTTGAACTATGTATTTCAATTTCATTCGTGTTTAATATCATCTTCGCATATTGCATATGGAAAGCTGTTACTGATATTTACATTTTCTCTGTGTTCGTCCAAAAAATATATGGGTAATTTATAATATTTATTTATACATAGAAAATATTTGAAGTCTGTATACACAAATTGTGCCTATGTATAATACATACAGTCTAGACCAGAGGTTCCCAACCCCGGATTCGGATGTGCCCGCCACTATTCAACCGAGACAGAATTTTTTTATTATTATATTATTATATTACGGGAAAATGAGAAGTTATGGAAGGAGTTTGTCGATTAAAAATAAGTGGTGCCCGCCACCCTACCGATATTTTAAAATGTGCTCTAGAGTACAAAAAGGTTGGGAGCCCCTGTACTAGAGTATACCGCTAAGGACATTTTACACTTGTCTAAGTTGTGGTAGATAATCTATGACAAGATGAAAAGAAAATATACTTATACAATGGTTTTATTAAATTTTAGTTACTTTACATGGGTACTTTCTATCTAATTATTACTGATAGAGCATTAGGCATTGGTTTGGTGGAGTATAAGATGGCAACACGAAAAAAAATATTGAGCCATTATTTATATTATAGTAAATTGCGTTAACAGGTCGATTTATATTTTTTATTGCTTAAATTATTGTTACTCTATTAGTGCAATTGAGTCAATATGGTAATAAAGGAAGTGGTGGAAATAGAGTGGTAGCATTTATAGTTCTGTAATATAGCAAGTATTTTTTATGGATTGGTGAAACATTTTTAATGCATATCTACCTACCTATGACTCCTCTATAAATCATATAAGTGCGTATCTAAAGACGAGTCTTTTAAATCAGTTCACGGGCCACTGCCTTTCAACATCTGCTTCCTTTTTACGTTTCGTGAACACGGGAAAGAAACGGCAGACGTAAAGAACTTTTTCAAAATATTCTGTGTTGCATATATTTTATGAAAATAATTTTTGTATTCCAATATAATAGTATCAATCAAACAGAAGACAACTGTTTATGTTTGAAATTAAGTGTTGCGTTGTTATGTTTGACGCGATCTAGATACAAACATACGGCCAAATAAAGAGTCATCAATTTAATTCGCTCATAAATTCTTATTGGCGAATTAAAAAGAAGGGGCTTCCGCCCTGATATTTACATATATTCATTTATAGATGGAAACTTATAAAATTGCATGGAGCGGCACTTCGACTGTTAAAACTATAAATTACATGATCGTAAGTCGAAGATAAAGAATTTATTAATGCATAATATGTCAGTTTTTAGTATGACGATAGCTATAAGAGTTGGTATTATAACGCTATGTGGGGATTTAATTCAATTCTGTTTTCTTTTAATCCACCGCGTGGCACCTCGAGGATTCTCTGTCACCGGCCAGTCGCTTCCTCCACACAGGTCATGCAGCATCATTTAACTCAGCCAAATACATCATGTGAATAATATCCGATGGCTTTCTGGTACGCCAGAATCCCACTGATCGGAGAAGAGACAAGCACGATTTAGGCTCTCATTTTAGTTTTTATTGAAGACAGCGTCAATATATGATTTTGCTTAATTCAATTTCGAGTCCTAAAATTTCTCACGAATTCAAATCACCTCACCCATACTATTTAACCCAAACAACTATATTTCACGTAATATTCTATAAAATTTTCGAATAAATTGGTAGATTAATGTTGACAACATAGTCGTGTTCAGTGTCGATAATATCGCAAGTGTATTTCTAAAGTGACACAAGTCAAGAATGACATTTTGAGTAAACCAATAGTAATAAACCAAATCAAAACTAATTCCCAATGGTAATAGGCAGTAAGGAAACATGATCAAATGTAGTTTTTTAATGTGTGGATTCTTGTGCTTTGGAATCACTCTTTTCGAGATGTGACGATTTTGATCAATACACATGTTTTAACTCTAAATGCTTCACGAGACAGTTTCGCGTCCAATTTATATAAATGCAGTTTTCAATATTTATTAACACACACATTTGAAACGAAGTTTGAGTCAACAAGAGTAACACTGGCGTTGTCTGCCCGTTGATATTTTAGCTAAGTTACCTATTATCCTTTGAATGATTCATAGAAGAAAATACACAGTGATAACTCCAAAGCGCTCATATTTGAGTTGTGTCACTTTAGAAATAAGTGTGGGATTATATTCGTAATACCGCCCTATGTTTTCAGACTAAGGTACGAAATCACGATTATACGATGTAAGCATATTCACGCTTATTCAAAAATTAACAATGGATTTTTTTTTATTAGTGTGACATTATTTCGTTATACATAATCCAATGTCGTAATAGTTTACAGTTGTTTCCGATAAAGTCCGTTGCCACGAATTAACCCGAATTTACAATTCGGTATCTCCGTCATGCCTCTTGCTTAACTGTAATAATACAAACGGCCAGGAAAGCGTATTATTAAATGAGAATGACTAAAACTGACTGTATCAAATTATTACGGCGCGTTTTTTTACATTCACTCCAAGAAATTTACCAATTTGTCTGAGAATCACAGTATTGTACAATCGAAATACGAAATGCGCTACGATAACATTTAAAATATGCAATAAGCGCAAAATTACCTTGTTACAACTATAATTAATATGAGTGAAGCCACTTTTTAGAACCAATGGGATTCATGATTAACTTGACCACCACCATCAGTAATTTATTCTTTTTGGCTTTACCTAGAAGCTTCTGTAACGTGATGTACAATATAAAACATACTTCTCAACGTTGATTCGTCTAATAAGACATGACAGATCAAGTTTAAACAAGTCAGACGACCACTATAATTACTATCGGTATTTCAATATTACCAACAAATTTTAGAAATAATAAAAACAAAAAATCGAATGTTGAAGCATTTTCGAATTCAAAAAATATTAAAAACAAAAACATAAGAGATTGCTGAGTGTATTTTTCTCGTATCATCGAAATTATTTGGTGAATCACCATGCTATCTCCATTGCGAAACATATGTATACATGTAAACAAATATTTAAAAAAGATTATTTATGAAAAGTTCAGATTATAATGGAATGATTATATCGCTAATCAGACCAAAATTTAGTCAATTTACAGAACTGCGTTAAATATTATAATTAAAAAAAAAACAAGCATTTGTTTTGATTAATAAGTGACGTTCTTTATGCTATCTATAAACAGTAAACTTATCGTTAGTTGATAAGAGTCATTAAATGGTATTGATTTAGTGGATTACGTTAACAGCTTGTAATATAACACGTAAGTATTCTACGTAAATTTTAATTTTGTTTTTCGCGTAAAATATTGTAATAGTTACATAGATCTCACAAATTTGGTTGTGAAAATGGCAGTTTGTCAAATAGATATCTGATATGTTTTCAAATTTTATTGCATAGTTTTGATCATGATTCATGGGACCGGATACACTAAGAAATATCTGGACGTAAATTTTAGTTCTGAAGCAAAAGGAAACGGATTAAATTTGTTGGTGCAATCAAATCATTAAAGAAATTTTAGTGGCATGTATTAAAATTTCTAGAAATTCTAAAAATGAAATATTGTTCTTAAGTGTATGGTTAATATATAGTTAATTTTGATTCTGTTCGCCGACGGTATTTGATCTCTTTAAAGTTACGTAATTTTAATATGAATTGATCATCCGAATTTCACCATTGTTTATAGAAATACGATATGTAAGTTTACACTAGTTATTAATGGTTGTTTTCACTATGCTTGCTTTATAAAGTTTAAAAATAAAATGATGACATTCTGTTACGAGAGGTAAAAAGATTTGAAATATCTACTAAGTTTGAAGTTTTTATGTAAGTTGAATGGCATTAGAAAATTTATAAAAACGAAACGATTTTTTTTTCATGGTTGAATAAGCCTCGATCTTTATGAACACAGAAGAACACACCACACCACATTGTAACTGCAATACATCACAACCGCAATGAACTTTATACTATTGTAAAACATATGACATAGTATTCTTACTATGAGTTACGAATAGTCTTATTTCCAACGAGGTTTACATGTATACAGAAGAAAATACTGGCCGCTGTGGTTGCTGCAGGATCTATGGTCTTTCTGGATACCTTATTCGCAAGCAATGAAGGTGATCTGTGATTTAGAAGTGTACAGGTGTATTCCAAGCCTAATTATTCAGAATTAATCTCACGAGTAAAAGGTAACCATCTAAAAAACAATGCGTTTGTTTATTGGTGTATGCTAGCAATAACGGTGAGAAATAAGGTCAGAAAATATGAGACATCAGTCATGAACGTGTTAACTGCGTGACCGTAAAGTGAATTCATCTCCATTATCTCAAATCTGTTAACCCATGCATCTCACCAATAGCAACGGATCGTTACCACCATAAAGTAATTACTAAATTTATAAATAATACATGTGCATACTGAAAATATTTATATGGCAGGCAATACTTTAAGATTTTTTTCTATAGTAGTAAATTGCAGGTCCTAATTAAAATAGTAATTATACAACAGGCTTATTCTAGGAATGCATATATAAGTTATATTCACGTATTGTTACGCGACGTTTAAAATTGCATGATATTCCTCTGACTTAGTCAGGGGATTCATTTTTTATAAGCATCTTCAAAAATAACTCAATGACTCTTAGACGCAGAGCGCAAGTAAACGCGTTGCCATATTATGTTGTTTACACTTGAACTATAATATATATTCTAGTTCCATTATATACTTAGACTGTATAATTAATTATATTTTATACAATTATTGATAATGTTATACGTTCTCAATGTGTAAGATCTCAACGCTACAAAATAAATACTGGTTGCCCGCAAATGTGAGGATGCTGTTACCTCAGCTGCAAATTAAATTACAATCTGTGATAATACAATAATAAAAAAAATACTAACACTAAGCACGAGGATTGAGACAATCATTCTTTAAAGTTTAAATAATCACAGTTAAGAAGTGAAATGCATCCATAGATTGGTTTCTTCTAGCCTCCGGGGTAACTGTCCTGTTATCATTTTATCTTTATCATACTTCACGGAGTCACGATGCACAGTCACGGTTATAAAAATGTACCCATGAAATAACCGAGATGATTTTTTTTATTATTTTCTGTATGGACTACAATTCCGTACCCATATTGATAATCAAGTCAACATAAAGATCGTCCCTGTTAAATAAATAAACATTAACTGACATTTTTTTTTCTAAGCCGACCTTTTTGCTAAAATGAACTAATATCTCGAATATGGATATTTGAAAATTATAATTTACCGCAATAAATGGCTAATAAATAACAAGAAAAAATCGTAAAATTCATTGATTTGAATACACAACGTAACATTTAAATGCGATTATCTCCGCAAAATGTTTTACGAGCTAATGACCATTTCCGTAACAACGATATATTACAATATAGACACTTGCAAACTGTAATCATCTAATAAACTATCAAAATGAATACACGAGGTGTTACAATAATAGTTCATTTTCAACAATAATTTTGAACATGATGGTACAATATCTTTCACTGTCATGTTCTCATTGGCGTATTTATACGATACTGTATTTATTTTTTTAAGAGAAAAGTACACATATTAATGAATATTTCAATTTATTACAATAAAAATTCTCATTTATTTTATTTTTGGCTTAAAACTTTCTCTAAAATTCTCGTACAATTGATTTTTACAAGAAACCCTGCATTTATTCACTACTAGCTGATCAGTACCCTTTTTGTTTCGAACTTGGGGATATATCAACCTAGGATTTAGTA